>JADRCD010205466.1:0-12492 GCA_019843815.1 Montemys delectorum | reverse complement strand
TACTGTCAAGCAATAAGGAGGTGACCCATTAACTCAGATGGCATTAAATGCTCCAGCTTATGTCAAAGCTGAAAACATGACCCTGTCAATATCGACACATACCCTAAAGAAGTCTGGCAGGATAAGCACACACATGCACACACAAGGAACACCAAAATCAAATGTATGAGACACTGAAAAGAGGGGGACGGAGATTTCAAAACCATTGTTCTCGTATCAGAAGCAGTATAAAGCAGGCATTGCTATCTATTAGAATTCTAGATGCAACAAAACTACTTTTTGGAAATGAAAGCTCCATAGAGAGACAGCACCATGACACACTGATGGGAAGTTACAGTGTGAAGCCTGGGGACTCTCCACACATCCAACTTAAATCTATCCCCCCATGACATGAAAATACTTGCACCCAAACGTTCACAGTTGCATTCTTCATGGGAACCAAAATGTAAAGATGACCCAAAAGTTCTAAATGATAAATAAATACAGAAAAGGCTTAACTCATATAATGTAATATTACAAGGTATAAGGGAAATAAAGTACCCATGTATGCCAATATGGATGAAATCTGAAGGCAGTGTCTGCAACATCTGAATGTGTGTGCCCCTTCCTTCAAATCCTATGTTGACATCTAATCCCCAAAGCTAAGGGCTCGGAGCCTTGTGGAGGGATCTACACCCTCAAGCAAAAGACCCCAGAGAGCTGCCTAATTCACTGCACTGTGTAACGACGTTTAGAAATCAATTTCCAGTCTTTCCTTATAGCAGCCCAAAGTACAGTGAAATACTCCCCTGTGTACGGGAAGCCACAAACAAAGAGCTGTTTACAGGGAACGTCCATGAAGTAGTTGACTTTGCCCCAGGAGGCTGAGGTTGGATGGGGACTGTGGTGGGGATGATGAATGATGAATGACGAATGACAAATGGGGTTTCCTCAGAGATGATTTTAAAAATTATATAGGGCCAATAATTGCATAGTCCCACAAATCTATTAGAAATTACTGAATTATATAGTTTTCAGTGTGAATACACAGAGTGACTTGCATCCCAATAAAGCTATTAATTAAAAGAAGGAAAAACATTTTTAAATGAGAATAACACAAAGTTATTTCCACACAAATGAGATTGAAGACAATTTGTTCATGGCAAACCTGAACAAAAATAAACATGGGAAGTTCTTCTGAAGAATGAAATCCTTCATGCAAACTTGGATCTCTACGAAGGAACACAGAGCTTAGGGTGTAACAATGCAAGCAAACATGGAAGATCTGTGTGATCCTGTCTGCGTGTCTTTGAAACATAAGCAACTGCTTCCTTGAGTGCCCAGTGTTTTGGCTTCTCTGAGCCAGGCCATGCAGAGGGTTGTAATACATACAAGGGCATATATATGTTTACATGAAGATCTAAAGGCTACTAGCTAGACCATGGGAGCAAGGCATATAATAAAGTAAACTGAAATTTATGATCCATGTAGAAACAAAATATATTCCCACAATACCACAAAGAACAGAAGAGAGGAAATTACTGTAACACATTACCAACACATCATGTTAACTAAAGCTGGTGGCTATGCTAATGCATGAGATCCTCAAGAGCTTTTCTGAAATTTTCTTTGAATCTTGATCTTATTTTTATTTTATGTGTATGAATGGTTTTGCCTGGTTGTGTATCTGCGCACTATCTGCACACAGTTCCCATGGTGCCCAGAATCAGACTTCCGATGCCCTGAGACTGGAGTTACAGACAGTTGCTATCTGCCTTGTGGGTGCTGAGAATTAAGCTTTGGTCTACAAAGAGCTGCTAGTGCTCTTCTCTCTAGCACCCCTAAATCTAGTGTTTTAATTCCATAAAACACATGGTGCTGTTTTCCTTCTGTTATTTTGAAGGGACAGTTAAGTTTTCAGTAAGACAGAAGACAATTTAAAGAAACACTAAACATTTTCATACGAACTTCAGGAGAAACAAGAAACAAACAAACAAAAACCGGCAAGAGACAGATTTTAATGAAGCAAGAAATTGACAGCTGGTTGTCCTCAGAGCAAAATGAAAATGCCCTCAAGGGAACTTTCAAGTTACATCCCTTTGGAATGTTGTCATCTTTTATTAATCTCATCGATTTTGAATGAAGAAGGCTTGGTGAATGGCTTTTAAGGTACCGGAGTCAGACACCCCTGACTTCTGCAGGGTTACATGTTTTCTTAGCTTATGGCCCAGCAGAGTGAAAATATGTTTATAAAGTGCCAACTATACAAAACTATCCTGTCCACTGAAAGACGGCTCAAGGGGAGCAGTTGAGCTAGGAGACGGTCTTCCCTTCCTCTACTTCCTACATGTTCCACTTTTCCTTAATCTGCATTTCCCACTTCTAGTTTTCCTGGGAGACTGCTGCTCTTACCTGTCTCCTTCCTCTCTTGCCTCCTTCCCTCCCTCACTCCCTGACTTCCTCTTCTTGTACCCTTACTTTCGTCTTGGACACTATTTTGAATGCAAAGGAAAGAACAAACACAAACTAGGCTGGGAACAAGGAGGATATCAGTGACCAAAGACAAAGTTCTAGCTCTCAGGGAACTCCCTGAATGGAACAAGCTAAGTGGACTGACTGGCCCTAAACAGGTGTGAACTGCCAAAGAAGAAATGCTACAGACACAGAGAGGAAAAAGCAAAGAACACTGATGGAGAGGCTAACAAAAAAAAAAAAAAAAAAAAAACAAATTAAGGGAGGGATGGATGAATGGATGGATGGATGGATGGATGGATGGATGTCAATAGGTCGGTGTCTCTTCATCATGGCCACTGCAGGAAATTATCTATGCAATGCCAGGATGAGCCTATTTCTTCATCCAGGTAAAAGAAAAGGAAGGGAAATTTTAAATGGGCAAAGTATTTGAGCAGATACTATACCAGAAAGGCTGCACACAGAAAAGTTTAGCACAAAGGAAATTAGCAGCATCACACCATCGTCATGTCTAGTTCAGTGGCTGACATGAAAAGAATGAGCGCACGGAATGCTCATGGGGAGAATTTCAAAATACTGCCTCCACTTTAGAAGACAGTTGGGCAACTTCATTCTTGTTCTCAGTTTCCTTTTTGTTTTGGTTTGGGTCAGGGTGTCTACAGCTAGCCTAGCTTGACCCTGAACTCATGGTAATCCTTCTGCATTGGCTTTAAAATGTCAAAATTAGCAGCACGTCATCACACCTGGATTTGGATCGCAATTTCTTATAACATTAATCCTATAGCCAATAAAGGGCTTCATTTATCCCACTGTTATGCATGTGAATACATAAGCTTATGTCTAAACACAAGTGTCCCTGAAGTTTTATGTATAACAGCCCCAAATTATGAACAACTCAAAAGTCATCAACAAGTGGCAAATTCACAGGCTGCATAAGATGTGGACGACACAACACCGTGAGGCAAGACCAAGAAACAGACTGTCTGACACATACAGCGTAGTTAAATGAAGACTGCCTAGGCTGAAAGCTGCTCTGTGCTGTTCAAGGAAGAGGCTGGCCATCTATCCAGGAGAAAATGGGACATACTCAGGAACATGCTAGGGGACCTCTCATGGGCTACTAATCTTCTGGTTCTCGATCCTGGTGCTGGTTCTTAGCTGAGTGGAATGTAAAGAAACACATAATCCTGTGTTTATGACTTGGGCATTCTGCTATATTTGCCAAGGGCAGAAGGCAGGAGAAGGGGCAATGGTAGCAAGTAGAGACGGAAATGCACTGCACTCAGAGGGAGACTGTGGGGAGCTCTGCCTTCCTTCTCGCTCTCGGTACCCGTAGAGTCAGACACTCCTATCAGCTTCTTCCTTGTTCTTTCAAGCCTCTTCCTCAGACAGGATCACTGCTTTCTGTAAGCATCATGTTGACTGTGCCAATTCTATTACTCAAAACACCTTTCCAGACTTTTCCCAGCCTGTGAGGAACATTCCCAATGCCCTGCAGCCTTGACAGGTGCCGTGTGAGGCACAAAGGTCTCCAGTGAAACAAAGGTTTCCCTTGTTCATCCTGTGTCACTCCAAAAGCCAGTTACTTAGTGTTGTTTCTAGTTCCAAGCCTTTCTCTTACACAACAGGAACCACCCTGCTTCTCTCCCTTCTAAATGCAGATCATATAAGAGACATCAGTCAGGTGCTAACTCTTTCAATCTTTGAAGTTCTTTCTTTGACAGTTTAGTACTTGTGTCTAATACCTTCTTCTTACCCCACTCCAGCCAGCTCTCTAATCTCCCTGCCTTCACTATCAACCCTGCCCCTTCCCCTCCGCCTTCTCCTTTCATGACTTTTGCTTTTGGTTTGTGACCAGTGGATTGGGGTGACCACCCCACTGTCATTTTGGAAATCTTAATCCTCATCCCACCAGTTCATCCTCCAGAGCACATGGAACACCTCACCTTTCACCTCAAAACTCCAGAGCACATGGAACACCCAGAGCACGTGGAAAACCCTTCCTGGCACCCAGGCCCTCCTGCTCAGTACACCTAGCCCGATGCTTGCTGCTTTTCTTTTTGGTTTATGTTTTGAGAATTCCATGTGTGAGTATTGAAATTACATAATTTCCCTCCTCCCTCTAACTCCTCTCTTACCCCCTACTCTTCTCAAATCCATGACCTCTTCTATTTTGTCTAGTAGTAGTAGCAGTAGTAGTAGCAGTAGTAGTAGTAGTAGTAGTAGTAGTAGTAGTAGTAGTAACCACCTACTGAGTTAACTCAGTGTTGCTCATAGGTATAAATGCTTAGGGCTAACCACTCAGGATTGGATAACCTATCAGCAGACTCATCCCTGGAGAAGACTGGCGCTCGCTCGCTCTCTCTCTCTCTCTCTCTCTCTCTCTCTCTCTCTCTCTCAGCAGCCACTAATTTTCCGGGAGCTCTTCACCAAGGGGTGGGGTCATAGAGCATCCCCACGCCCATCCACAAAGGCCTGTCAGCTGCTGGTGGTGGTTCTTCAGGTCTCGTTTAGGTAACCGTATGGTTGACATTTCCTGAGTGATGCTTACCCATCATATACAGGTAATATACATATACAACCAGCGAGAGAATGGGAAGAAGAAACTCAGAAGAGGAAGGAGGAAGGCAAGAAAAAGCCATTTCTGGTGACTTGGGGAAGGAACGTGTAGCTGGTATCTTTCTCCATAAGACCACGCAACATCCATCTGATACATCACAATGTACTCCCTGGGCCATGTCTACTTATTTTTAGGAATATCTTGGTATTATTTAGAAACACAGATGCAGAGAGGTTTAAATCTGAACTCCATCACCCCCCCACACACACACACACATACACGTACACACACATACACATACACGCACACATCCCCATCACCCCCCCCACACACACACACACGCACACATCCCCATCACCCCATACACACACACACACACACACATACACCCCCACCCCCACACACACACACATAATACACGCACACATCCCCACTTGCTTCTCCTGCCTCACTCTTTCCCTCCACAGTCCACTGCTTACCTCCACTTCCCACAGGGCTTTGGAGCTGGTGGCCGATGTGGCCGACTGCCGGCCGGTCGTCCTCAGAAAGACGTGCTGTTTCTTTCTGTGCTCATCACAGGTGAGAAACTTCTCTTGCTCAGCATGGAAGAGCCTCACCACATCACCCTAGACGTCAACACAAGATGGCAGGAAGGGGGAAACGGGTTTGAAAACAAAGCCAGCCTGCTACTCTGAGAAGAGCCCCATGCCAGGAAGAATCACACTTACTCCTTTGAGAATGTCATCTTTGTTATCACTCCATTTCATGAAAAGCACTATTTTCCAGCTTGTATTACAGTTGACGGAGTTGACCTAGAAAGCAAATCAAACTTAATTTCTCACATAGCTCCTAGAATAACTATGTCATACAGACCCAAGTCCTTCCCAGTAGCCAGGAAGGCCAGCTGGGCTTCAGTACAAACATCTTGTTATATATAGTTGAGAGAACTATGCCACGTCCCCTGTGTGTCCATGTGTCTGAATGCAGGGTTGCCAGCTGGTGGAGCTGTTTTGGCAGACTCTGGAACCTTTAAGGGGAGGGACCTAGCTGCAGGAAGTTGGTCTCTAGAGTAGAAGGCCTTGAGGTGGATAGCCTGGCCTGGCTTCCTGTCCTCTCTCTGTTTCCTGTTCTTGGAGGTCATGTACAGTCTGACTGTTCAAGCTGTTCCACTCCCATCCCCATGTCTTCCCCACTATGTCTGTTAGCCACAATAAGCTTTAAATTGCTTTTCTTCAGGTACTTTGTCAAGGTGATGAGAAAAGTACATCCTGAAGAAAGAACATGAAAAGGCATGTGGGGAGGAAGGAATGCTACACATGCTCCAAATGTGACCTGAAGCTCCAAGCCCTGGTTTCCTCCTGCCCCTTTTGGAACACTATGTTTCTTTCCTCGAAGTCTCTGGTACTATAGTCACGAATGTAAAGGCCAAATGAAATAAAGTATTTATAAAACGGAATGAGATACCGAGGCCACAAGTAGTCCAGTGTATACATTTGAAAACAACAATGGTCATCCTTAACAGCAAGAGCCCTACAACCACTATTTCCAGGCATGATGTCACACACTCCCTAAACAGCACCCTAAGAAACTGGACCCTCCTTTCAGACTGGGAACTGACGCACAGAGATGGTAAGTGCCTCATCTGCAGTTCCCCAGCTCAGGGACTGCAGACTGAGATAGGAATTCACATCTTTCCCAGTCCGGAGCTCACGTCTACTCCATAAGACAGACATCCTATCCTAAGAGATTTAGGATCCTGTGTCTGTAACTGCCCCGTGAGACACAGTGAGCCCGGCAGATGTACAGCTGAAAATAAGATACTGTAGCAAGGCTACACATAACCTGTAATGGAACCTCCTGAGAATTACAAGAAGACACCGTCCTTAGGGAGTCAAATTGAAAAAAACTGCGCTCCTCCAGCTAGGAAAAAAAGCTGGCGAAAGTAGCATTTTCAGGCTTAACCAATTAGAGAATGATTCTTCAGCGATGCAAAGTTTATTAAGCTCACCACCCATGCACAGAACTACAAACCTCATGTTAGCCAACTGTGGGCCTTGGGCTCTTCTCCTGAAGAACTGGCAGTATTACTGCTAAAGTCACATGCATGCACACACACACACACACATACATACACACACACACACAATACAGACATACAGACAGATACACACACACACAGACACACACACAATACAGACAGACAGACACGCACGCACACGCACACACACACACACACACACACACAATACAGACATACAGATAGACAGATACACACACACAGACACACACAATACAAACAGACAGACAGACACACGCATGCACGCACGCACGCACACATGCACACAGCCTGCTTCTGTGGCTCAGCCCTCACCCATATCCTGGGACTTCAACTTTTCCAATGTCCTTACCTCATTGCAGCCTGGGTTATCCACTAGCTGATGGCTGCTGGCATGTAGAGGCTGGCCAGCATTGACAGGGTTCAAAACTACCTTGTCGCCTATGACCACCTGGAAAGGAAGGAGCAACACAGCTTTTTAGGGGACAGGTACTGTTCCATGGTTCTGGGAGGCCCATCACAGCACGTGTGAACTTTTAAAGCGTGACCTGTGCAGGCATGGTTTGTGTTCTGAAAGAAGGCTGAGGCTGGACCTCAGTGCAACACTGTGGCTGGCTATATTTGATAATTTGTGAAGTGGTCCAGAGCACTAAGAAAAAGGGTTTTTTGTATTCAGTTGAGATACTTGTATAAATAAGGTCAACTCAATTTGGGGGAAAGCAAGCAAGGTACTATTTGAGTTTCCTTTGTGTTTGGAAGAATGAAGCCATAGTCATGTTTCTAAAGCACTGGTCTTCAAAGCTGGGACTATATCAGAAGGAAATCTATTTTCTATATTAGATTACCATATTAAATTAATATATATAAATAGATAGCTCTTACATTTCAGGTTTATTTTTATATTGTGTGTATGTGCGAGTGCCCACTCTCTCTGTATGTACACCATGTGTATTCTGAAGTTCCTGTGGAGGGCAGAAGAAGGCTTCAGATTCCCTGCAACTAAAATTATAGGCAGTTCCAGACTGCTGAGCCATCTCTCCAGCCCCCAGCAATAGATAGTTGAATACAACTAAACTAATGTATCTGTCCAGTCCACTATTTAAACTAACACCTTTAAAAGTAGGAATGGGTCAATCCCTACAGATGAGAAAACTATTTTTTAAAAGATAATCATTCATATTATACTCTCAACTAAGTCATAGATTAATAGATCAAATAACAGAAAAGGAAAGATTTACTGAAAACAAAACTTGGAACCAGGTACACTGGAATGGGTGTGTGTGTGTGTGTGTGTGTGTGTGTGTGTACTGTATAATGTAAGTGTATGTTGTATGTTGTATGTGAGTATGTTTGTGGATGTACATGTGGAGGCTAGAGAAGGATGTAGAACAACCCGTATCATTCTCTACCTTATGTCCTGAGACTGGCTCTCTCAGCGCACCTCAGGTCTCCGCGGCGAGACTGACTGACTAGTGAGTTCCTAGGATTATTTGCCTATTCTGCTCTCCCAATGCTCAGGTTAAAGTCATATGCGGGCAAGCCTGGCTTTTATGTGAGCACTGGGGATTTGAACTCAGGTCCCCAGGCTTGCACAGCAAGCTATCTCCTCAGCCCTGCATTTGCTTTTAATGCTGGAAGTAGATGGAAAGGAAGGAAAAGAGATGTTTGTCTTCCTGTGAAGTGAAACCTGCGTATTTTGACAATGATACATTTTGGGAAAATATATGACTAATTTTTCTATAATATGGCATTTCTAAAATAAATAAATAAATAAATAAATAAATCAGTCAGTCAATACCTAGTTTTAAGTAAAGGGTAGGTAAGTATTTCCAGAACACTTGATGCTGCTTAAGGTGCCAATTTCCTTTTCACTTTTTTTTTTTTTAAAAACATCTATTTCAGAACCTTAACAAGGTCAAGTACACAGCTGATAGCATTTAAACATATTCACCGTTAAGTGTGTGCCCACGTAATGACTGACTAATTTAACTTACAAATATCAGAAGTGTTCTCAGTTGCCTTGCTAAAGGGATTCCTGTGGCTCTGTATTGTCTAGAGTCCCAGGCCAGGGGCTTTCTGCACTTGCAGGCGGCGATGGAGACACGGTCTGCCCGCTGACACAGGAAGCACAGGGGGAACACACAAACCCATTCCCTACTAAGGCTGGTTTTTTTCCCACTTCCCATCCTTCAGTATTTCCAAAATAGCTGAACATTTCTGTTGCACTCATGGAAATGGAATGGCAAGGGATCCTTAACCAGGATATTAATTCGAGATGGATGTTTTCGTGGTAAAATTACTGAGGTAATAGGATTTTTTTCAGAGGCCCAGTAGGAAAAACAGCGACTGTATTTAGGTCACACTTCACTCCTCATTTCCTTGTTTCCCAAACACTAGTTTCCATGGCGATCTGATCTCTTCATATGCCTAGGGCTTCAAGTCTAAACCTTTCCAGGTCCAGTCTCAAGCACAGTGGCGGCTGGAAGCGTGGCTTGGAGTGCTTTGCAGGGGAAGCTCCACTTACACTGTCTCCGATGGAGCGGAGCTTGTAGAACGGTTGAATGTAAAACCAGGACCCTTCATTTCCAGCCTCGTCCAATGTCACCCTCATGGCGTTCTTCTCTAGCAGAGCTGGAAGCCTCTTATTCACAGTTAGGTATTTATTGCTCTTCAAATGCAGGAGCTAAAAATCCACCAAGAGAACGAGATATGAGCGGACCTGGGAACTCTCTGCCATAGCTCTCTTCGTCAAGTAAATTTTGTAACAGACATTTCCTCCCACCACTGGGCTGCTGAGAAGCGGGAGAAACACAAAGTGCCCAATGCTGGAAACAACATGGAAAGGAACAGTGACAGAGACAGAGAAGAGGACCGAGGAGAAGGAAAAAACTGTTTGCTTTTTTCCCCCACCAACATGGCCTTGGACAAGAGAAAGCACTGTGGAAGCCAATTATTCCATCATCTGAGGCTGCTAGAGAGGAGTGGCACCACCCTGCAGATAGAGGCTACGGGACTATAGTCTAACTAGGTACTGATACCAGTGGGGAATGAAAGGGAGTTTTGTCACTATGCATGAGTCTGATTTAAAAGGCAGTTCCGTCAGGGAACTGTCATTCCCTGTGAAGGATACCCTAAGCATCCACGTTCACTGGACTGTGCCAAGCACTTCATTCTTCACTCTAGGACGCTGATTACATGAAGCATGAAGGAGGGAAGATCTGGATGGAAAAAAAGTTTGTCTAATAATCTGGACCAGTAAACATTACCAAGGTCTCCCATGTTGATGGGTAAAAGAGAAACACGAACTCAAGACTTCTCAGTCCCTAGAGGGGGAAGGCCAGCTGTGACTCCATCGCTGCTGCCACATCTCCCGTTCACACGACAACACAAGAGCAACCTTAGAAGGCCAATGAATCTACTGATAGGGCTGCTGAGAGTAGAAGAATAACCTATATAATTTGTGAACTCAAGATAAACAGGAGACAATAATGTCTTCCCAGGCTCTTGAGGCAACTTGGTGAATGGCCTCTGATCATCTACACACTGGCTCACCTTCCCACAGGTGAGTTCCAAAGCCTGAGACCAGAAATAAAACCGAGATCACTAAAACCCATCCTAAAAGCAGATACCTCATCAACTGGTTTGGCATGTCTTTCTTGAAACCTCACAGGACTGGAATGTATTGGCTGTCAGAATCCTCTATGTACTTTTTAAATCCTCAGCTGCAGCCACTTCTCCAGTCTCACTAACTGAGCATCTCCTACCCTGAGCCTCAGAGTACTGGCCTTGCTTGATAACAGGATGGAACTTTAAAAGGACACATGGGATTGATAACCTAATATTCTAATAGCTTTTGAGAGCTATGAATAAGGCCTAACCTAAGTAAGCATTTAATCAAAAAGCATCAGCCGGGAATAGTGGCCCCTGTACCTACAATTTTAGCACTCAGGAGGCCAAAGCAGGAAGAAAACCCAATGCTAGCCTGGGCTCTACAGTAAGATCAAGGCAAGTCTGGGCAACTTAGTTAACTTTTACACACCCTACTTTAAAAAAAAAAAAAAATCACAGAAAGTTATTTTTACCCATTTTTAGTAGGGTTTTTTTTTTTCATATTTATGGTTAGTACTCTTCTACTCCCAACAGCAATAAAAACAGGAAGAAATTCATTCCTAATTAGTAGTTTTCAAGGTTAGCAGCACCTTCTGGAAAAGGCCTGTGGAAGCCTTGTTTGGACGATGTTATCTCTGCAACAGGTTCAAGAAGACAACAGGTGAAGCAAACACCTCTACAATGTGACAGTTGGGAAATACTGTTGATTAATTAAAAAAATTATTTAAAAGGATATATATCATTCAAATTTTGTGGAGGTACCTGGGCCTTTACAAGCCTATAGCCCCAATGCTTATCGAGTAGAGGTAAAATGATCAAGAGTTGAGAGTCAACTCAGCCACATGGTGAGCATAAGGCCAGTTTGGGCTGCATGAAACCTTATACATACATACATACATACATACATACATACATACATACATACATCTGTGTTTGCACATAACTGTTTTTATTTTCACTGGCAAACAGCTCCTAAACAAAAGCTAAAATGTACAGAGCATTCAATTTTCACCAAACATAAGAACTCCCCAACACTGTAAGTGATGCAAAACCATAACAAGCTGTGTCCTCTTCGGTCATCAAGGTTGCCATCCCATCCAAACCATCTGCACTCGAGTGATCAGCAACAGGCTGAGAAAGGACATGCTTACACCAGGCATGACCCCATGGCATGGCCAAGTGATATAATAAGAAACACAAGGAGGTTGTGTTTTGTTGTCTTTGTTTTCTATAAAATAGCTGCCATTGCCAAGGAATGGAACCCATATCATGAGTTTGCTTGCTCAGGTTTTTTTTTTTTTTTTTTTTTTTTTTTCCCCCCTTTCTAATGTGTCAGCTCCAGAAGAAAAGAGCAGCTGTGCCTACCTGGATCACGTTGCCATATTGGATGACGGTCCCAAGCAATTTCCTGTTTTCTGTCTCATTCTGCTTCTTTTCCAAGTCTGCAGCATGCTGTAACGTTAACAAGGAAGACCGGTCACAAAGAGCAAATAGTTCCATTCCTCTGCAGCCACCACAGTGATCCAAATCAAACAGCAAGTACATCCCTAAGTCCAGCCTAAGGCTCTACAAAATGAGCCAAGGGCTTGTGGTGCTCATCTAACTCAGCTTAGCATATGTACTTGATCTCAGCTTTCAGGGTTTTGGGGCCTTTGTTAATATGAGCATGGAAGTCATGGGCACCCGCTTATAAGAAACTAGTCAAGAGCATACACACACACACACACACACACACACACACACACACACACACACACACGAGCAAGGCCAGAAAGGGTTCTGCATTCCTCTTGTGATTTGTAAATGTTGTTTAAAG
>JADRCD010205464.1:1517-16030 GCA_019843815.1 Montemys delectorum | reverse complement strand
CAAAATAATACATCACTACTAGTATTTTCTTAAATGAACATAAATATGTAAAGTCTTTTTGTTTGTTTGTTTTGTATTTAGTAGAGTTTAAAATCTTGGCTCTTTCTGTGGTACAAGCCCAAAATAAGAACAATTTTTAGACATTGGATTTCATTGTAATAAAGCTGTACTTCAATGACCCTCAAATCACCGCAGGATTTTACCTCCATCGTAACTAAGCTGAGAGTTGACAGTTCTGCTGCTCCAAGGAATGAATTGTAGGCACGATTTTTGGATACAGACTTCCTGGTATGGTCAAAACTATTTGACTTGAGTGAGTGACTTTATTCTCAGCCCACAGAGAACAGGTTTCATTCATTTAAGAAATGGTGTATGTATTAAGATAGTCTGTCCATAAAGTCATTCACCAACTGTTTCAATGAACAATGGTTCTGCTTGGAGGGTGGTACAGACATTAGGTATGGGTAAGAATCTGGTTCATTGGCTGTGATAATTTGGAAAAGCATTCATCTCAGAAAGAGTAGCTTATAAAGTCCTCTTCTTCAAACTTGATACAAGAACTACAAATGTCAAACAAAGCATCAGTCTCACTCTTTGTTGTTCTCTTTCCTACAAGCCACCTCCCAAGTTAATTGTCTATGTCTCCCTTGGGTATATAAATACTTTTGAAATATATAAGCTGTTCTGAAAACCATAGTATAGTGTAAAAACATGAAATAAACAATACTACTAATAGAGAGGCTGAAATAGGAGAAGCAAGATTTTAAGACCCTTATGTTGTACACAGCAAGACACTGTCACAAACAAGCTGAAAGTATATATGGATTGTATAATATTGGACCTATTTCTCCAATTACCAAATTAGAGAGACCATTGGATGACAATCAATAAATTTCTAATTCCTCATACTTTTGGATTTCAATCGCTTAGGATATGTTGGTAATATTAATTTTCATATTAAGATATTAAGAAAAGGTAATTGTCACTTCCTGTTGTTTTTGTTGTAAGAGGTGGAATTAGCTTTGTGTGGATTTGTTGAAAGGTTACTTTCTTGCTTCTTCTAGGGTATAGTTTTGCTCCTTATGTTGATGTTTTCCATCTATTATCCTTTGGAGGGCTGGATTTGTGGAAAGATATTGTGTAAATTTTGTTTTGTCATGGAATATCTTGTTTTCTCCATCTATGGTAATTGAGAGTTTTGCTGGGTATAGTAGCCTGGGCTGGCATTTGTGGTCTCTTAGGGTCTGTATGACATCTGCCCAGGATCTTCTAGCTTTCATAGTCTCTGGTGAGAAGTCTGGTGTAATTCTGATAGGCCTGCCTTTATATGTTACTTGACCTTTTTCCCTTACTGCTTTTAAAATTCTTTCTTTGTTTAGTGCAATTGATGTTTTTATTATTATGTGACAGGAGGAATTTCTTTTCTGGTCCAGTCTATTTGGAGTTCTATAGCCTTCTTGTATGTTCATGGGCATCTCTTTCTTTAGGTTAGGGAAGTTTTCTTCTATAATTTTTGTTAAAGATATTTACTGGCCGAGTGAAGGAGTCTTCACTCTCTTCTATACCTATTATCCTTAGGTTTGGTCTTCTCATTGCATCCTGGATATCTTGGATGTTTTGTGTTAGGAGCTTTTTGCTTTTTGCATTTTCTTTGACTGTTATGTCAATGTTTTCTATGGTGTCTTCTGCCCCTGAGATTCTCTCTTCTATCTCTTGTATTCTGTTGGTGATGCTTGCATCTATGACTCCTGATGTCTTTCCTAGGTTTTGTATCTCCAGGGTTGTCTCTCTGATTTCTTTATTGTTTCTATTTCCATTTTTAGATTCTGGATGTTTTTGCTCATTTCCTTCACCTGTTTGATTGTATTTTCCTGAAGTTCTTTAAGGGATTTTTGTGTTTCCTCTTTAAGAGCTTCTAGCTGTTTACCTGAGTTCTCCTGTATTTCTTTGAGGGTGCTATTTATGTCTTTCTTAAAGTCCTGTGTCATCATCATGATAAGTGATTTTAGATCTGAATTTTGCGATTCCGGTGTGATGGTGTGTCCAGGACTTGCTATGGTGGGAGAATTGGGTTCTGATGATGCCAAGTAATCTTGGTTTGTGTTGTTTATTTTCTTATGCTTGCCCCCCACCATCTGGTTATCTCTAGTGCTACCTGCCCTTGCTAATTCTGACTGGAGTCAGTCCTTCCTGTGATCCTTGTATCTGAACTCCTCAGAGTCAGGTAGTCTCTGTGACCCTGTGATTCTGGGATCCTGTGACCCTGGGCTTGTTAGAGCACCTGGGAGTGCAGCAGCTTTCTCTGGGTGTTGTGGGACTGGCAGCAGAGCTTGCGCCCGAGGTCCACTCAGGACACCAGCCCAGAGAGACCAGAAGGAACCTGAGCCACTCTGCTGGAGGAGTTCCTGTGTGCCTGGTCCTGCTGGTCCCAGTTACTCCCAGTGTTGGGACAGATGTTGGGTCCTCCTCACCTCTGATCCTGAGAGTGTCAGAGCACCTGGGAGTGGAGCTTCCCCTGGGTGTTGTGGGACTGGCTTCAGAGCTTGCGCCCAAGGTCCACTCAGGACACCAGCCCAGAGAGACCGGAAGGAACCCGAGCCACTCTGCTGGCGGAGTTCCTCTCTCCCCATCTATTAGCAAAGGGGTATTGATACTTCTGAATATGCTAGGCTAGGAGTGTCATACTAGGCTGGGGCCATCATACGAGGCTTGTGACTGTCATGCTAGGCTACGAACCATCATACTATCTCACTCCTTCCTATGTTCTCCTGCCCCTTCCGTGATTCCCCGATCTGTGCATTATTTTGCACACATTTTCTCCTCTGTCTCTGTAGTTTATTCCAATGTAGGACAGATGTTTCATTTTGCCCTTTAAAAAAAAAAGGAAGAGAAGTTTGACTCTTGTTATCATACTACTAAACCTTGAAGACATTCTGCTAAGTGGAATTATCCTGTCACAAAAGGATCCATATGATCTCACTTAGGTGAGGTAACCCTCACCTCCCGCTACCTCCAGAACTTTTTTGTCCTCTACAAACAGCAACTCCTTGCACCTCCCTCCCTTCAACCTTTGACACCTACCATTTTACACTGTGTCTCAGTGAAGTTGGGTGCTAGATACCCTGACAGGTGAATGGGATGATGGTCTTCTGGTGACTCTCTGGCATCACCTAGCATAGCATCTGGAGATACGTTCATGTCACAGCTCAAAAAAGGATAGGTGTCAGCACAGGACACCTCAAAACCAAGTTCTCCGCACAGCCATCGCTCCAGCCCAGGTTCCTTCTCTTACTCAGTTCACTTAACATATATTTATGGAGTACCTTCGATATGATCTACCATCTTTAAAGTGCCCTGTGCTATTGAAGAGGGCAAGATAGGAAGTCCCAGTGCCCAAGATTACACACTGGCAGAGACTAAACAGGCAGTTAAGCAAGGTCTCTTCAGGTTGTCCTGAGTCCTCTGATGGGCAACAACAGGATACACTGGGAAGTAGCTGCAGTAAGGAGCAGGAGATCCACTCACTGCTCAGCAGCCCCAGGGGAGGGAAAAGTACCCCCAGGGCGATTACTGAGGCCTTAGGCAGGGATGAGCAGGCCACCGAGGAGGCTGCGGAAAGAACACACAGGTGAGAAAGGGTGTCCAGTTAGGGCTCGATTAAAGAAGCAGAAAGAGACTGGAGCCAGCGTGTAATGAGCAGGGAGCCAAGGCCAGCAGGGCAGACCATGAAGGCAACAGGAAAGATGCTGCAGGTTATAGGAATGCACAAGATGAGTGCTGCAGAGCAATGGTCTGAACCGCTTATTCAAAGCTCTGCCTGTAGCTGCAGGTAGGGGTGATGACTCAAGTCCCTGCCTGCTTCTGCCTTCCTTGTTCTGAGAATAACACAAGCTGGGCCACAGAGAGCCCATTGGCCTGTTCTGCATCCATGGGACTCCAGACACCACGGTGGAGGCAAACTTCTATTCTGTCTTACTGGTATTCTAAACTTGTCTTAATCTTTTTTTTCCCCTTCTTCTAACTATCTAGGACCCAGTCCTAGTTGCTGAATAGATATTTTCTTGGAATCGAAGCCTATGCCCACCTCCACCCCAATGCCAACCAACCAACCCAACCAACCAAGGCTTGTTAAGAAAGTAAACAAAACTTCTGAGTCTCAAGAAGCTATGGAAATTCACAAGAGGAGCCCCTCCCTTCCCAACACCATATAAGCAGTGACACTCACGCGAGGTGCAGACCCTAGGAGATGAGAGATGGGACTGGAGCCCAGCTGAGCTGGCTCACACCCGAGAGTTGTGCAAAAAGCTCTGGAGATATGTGGTTACCAGTTTGGGGATGAGCTTTTCAGCAGTGCATAAACCTTGCTGTCACCATGTCCCTGTGAGCAAGTAGCCCTAATAAATTCATTGGCTCACCACAGTAGAATAGTTCCTTTGGTCTGTCAGGGATGTCCTATCCCGGCCAATAGACATTTCTTGATATCTTTCCAGAACACACTAATTCTTATTTTCACCTGTTCTTAAAGCCCCAGATCCAGAACCATCCCTTTGTAACACCCCGCAGCCTTCCTCCTCAGTCTCTAAGGTCCTAGCTGCATCCTTGGTACCTGCATCCTGATGCCTGTTCTGTAAACATTGAGAAACCGGGATGCAGCACCCAGACTGGCATCTTGTTTTCAGACTGTGTCAAGCCTCACGAAAAATGAGTAATGTGGATTCGACGTGCAAAATGGCTGATGGTCCAGGAGTGTGGTACAAAGCCGGAAACAGAGTCTAGCCACACTCTACCTCTGGCTGCCTTACCTGGAGAAGGGCAACCCGGAGAGCAATGGCTTGCAACTTCCGGGAGGCTGTAGCCTTTGTAAGTTTGCAGCCCAAGGGGGAGGGGAGGTAGAAGAGAGTACCGGCTGAGGTTTAGGTAGGCGCTTGTTGTCATCCCCACCCCCACCCCATCCTGCCTCTGTCTGCGGCAGTCATCTCAAGCCTGGCTCACTGTTATCCCTACGAAGATCTCTTCAGTTATCTCCTTTCCCACGAGTTACTTCACCCAAACCAGCAAGCCAGCCGGCTTTCCCAAGCCAGGTCCCTGGCACACAGAACGTGCTTGATAAAAACACATGTTGTAAAACTAAATGAATGAATGACTTTTTTTCATGCAAGAGCAAATAGAATGTGGGAGGGGCGGGGGGTTCCCAGATTTTAAAAGAATTTATTGCATTGATAGATTAGACTTCTTTCTTCCCTCCTTTCTCTCTCTCTCTCTCTCTCCCTCTCTCTCTCTCTCTTTCTCTCTCTCTCCCTCCCTCCCTCCCTCCCTCCCCCCTCCCTCCTCCCCTCTCTCTTTCTTTCTTTTTAACTCTGTGTATGAAGCCTGGCAGGACTCTCCATTCCGAACAAGGTTCTTTAACTGGATTTTCAGTGGGGTAACCTCTCAGTTTCCAGGAGCACCAGGAAATGCAAATCGATATTCACTTAAGATAGCAGTGTGTTATAGATTCGCAGGGGGAAAGGGGATAGTACATCTCAAGACTGTGTCCAAGGTCAAACATAAGTGAGTCCGGAATTATCTCAGTGTAACAACGTGCCAGCTGGCCCCTGGTGCTTCACATGCAGGCTGGGTGAGGGAGGATTCGGCAGGCCTTCGGGGCTTTGCCCAGCAGGGAGCAGGCGTGGGGAAAGGGCGCCCTCTGCCGAGGGTGAAGAAAAATACAGTCTGGCAGTTGGTGAGCCCCATGCCTAGATTTCACTTCTAGAGGGCCATGGTTTTTGTTTGTTTGTTTGTTTGTTTGTTTTTGTTTTTTTGTCTTTTGTTTTTTCGAGAAAGGGTTTCTCTGTATAGCCCTGGCTGTCCTGGAACTCACTCTGTAGACCAGGCTGGCCTCGAACTCAGAAATCCGCCTGTCTCTGCCTCCCAAGTGCTGGGATTAAAAGCGTGTGCCACCACTGCCCGGCTCATTTTTTTTTTTTTTTTTTTTTTTTTTTAAAAAGCAACCAGAAATCAAGGCGAGGAGATGTTCCTCACAAGCTCTCTCTTAGTCCCTTCTCTTCAGCCCGGAGTATAAAGTCCAGTGGCTAATTGCAGTCGTTGATCTCAAGGAGAGGGTGTGCCCCAACTCCTGAGGCCTTAGTTTCTATGTTTGTTTGTTTGTTTTGGGGTTTTTGTTTGTTTGGTTGGTTGGGTTGGGTTGGTTTGGTTTGGTTTGGTTTTTTGGTTTTTTGGTTTTTTGGTTTTTTGGTGTTTTGTTTTTTGACCCTATTACCTTCCCCATCTCCAGCTCTAGAGCTCAGGAGCTAGGGGCTTGGTCCTGGGGAAGATCTCAGATGCTTTTGAGTAGGGAGGGAACTCGGACATACCCTAAAGTCACACACACACACTCCAGTTGCCTATCTACAAAACTGAGGCTGTATTCCACGGTCAGGTGGTTCCAACTCTAGTGGTGCCTGATTGATGTCCTATTTTAGATCCTGCGTGTGTCCGCAGAGAGAGAACAGCGGCTAGTGAGGGGATCGTGAACCAACAGAAACAATAGCTGGGGACCATCTAAGCAGTTTCCTCCCCCAGGAAAGGTAGAAATGGCTTTCTAAGGACCTGAGTCTCTTTATTGAATCTTGAGTGACACCTAGTGGTCCACCCGCCTCACCGTCGCGGAGATTCTGCTCAGAGGGGTTTTAAGAAAACTGGATCTCATCTTTGCCTTCAAAGACCTGGGGAATCAAAGGCAGCGCTGAAAATTCGTAGCTGAAAATTCCCGGAAGCATGCGCTGTCACCTACCACAATCCCCACTCTTTGTCTTATGTGATTCCGAAAGAAACGCTCTTATCTGGAGAGCTTGCTCAACTGGCACATTGTTCTAACAGTGAATGTATTAAGCTAGCTGTTCTCCCAGGTGCTGGGACACACAAAGATGCCCCAGGCTAGGCTCCTGCTCTTCTTGCCTAGCTAGGTGCAGGAAATGGACCCAAGGGTGTGTGTGTGTGTATGGGGGGTGATTTTATAAACACCATAGTCCAGTAGAAAAATGTGTGTGAGTGTGTGTGTGTCTGTGTGTGTGAGAGAGTGAGTGTGTGTGAGTGTGAGTGTGTATGAGTGTGTGTGAGTGTGTCAGTGTGTGTGTGAGTGTGTGTGAGTATGTGTGTGTGAGTTAGTGTGTGTGTCTATGTGTGAGTGTGTGTGTGAGTGCGTGAGTGTGTGTGTGAGTGCGTGAGTGTGTGTGTGTGAGTGTGTGAGAATGTGTGTGAGTGTGTGTGAGAATGTGTGTGAGTGTGTGTGTGAGTGTGTGTGTGAGTGTATGTGTGAGTATGTGTGAGTGTGTGTGTGTGAGTGTGTGTCATTTGTGAAAAGGCATGGAGAAGAGCAGTCACCACTTGAGCTGGGTCCTGAAGGTCAAGCACCATGGTAGAATAAAAGTGGATTGACTGCCCACAATGTACACATCCTTTCTCTCAGTTGTTCAAACAATGAACTTGAGGGCTGCTGGGAAGAGAATCTGCGGGTGTGGTTAAGATCCCCGGGTCTGCCAATCTTAAAAATCTAAAGATTGTCCAAGGCAGGCCTCGCCCAATCAGCTGAACACTTTAAAGAGACTGGAATGTTCCTGGCAGAAGAGATTGGAGACTCAAAAGGACTCTTGTGGAGTTTTCTCTGATTGGTGGTTCGTTAGGAATTTGGCTAGCCGGTAAAGAGCTGAGAGCCAAACTGTGAGAAAGTGGATTCTGACAGTGGCCAGTACGCTGGGAGAAAAGCCAGAGCTTGCTTTGCGAAAAACCAAGTCCCAGCTGACGCCTGAGTTTAGCTTTGCAAGACCACGGAGCGAGGACTCCGGCTGTCTGTGCCGATCTAAAAAACTATGATTAACCAGTTGGAGGGGATTTAAGCCAATAGTTCTGCAATGTGTTCAGAAGCCACAGAAAATGGAGGGGGTTGGCCATTTGAAGAGGAAAAGCTGGACAGCAAAGTCTCAGAGGCAGGGCACACTTGGAGAACAAAAGCCGTCTGGCCAGCGGGACCATGCAAGCAAATGAGAAAGGACAACCTAGCATGGAGAACAGGCTTTGGATGAGAGACAGTGTCCTTGTGCAGACTGCTGGCTCCCTGTACCCCTGCGTTCACAGAGTAGAATGGACTCAACAGCCCCTTAAACCTAGAGTTATGTTAGTGGTATATATATATGCATAGAGAGGACAGTGTGTGTGTGTGTGTATATATATATATATATATATATATATATATATATATGCATAGAGAGGGCTCAGTACAACTCAGGAACTATCAAGTGTTCAGAAGGTGTTAGGCAAGGATAGTTGTAGCTATTAATCCAGCAGACACCACACTGGACTGAGAGGCCTTGGTCACGGGTTGGTTTGTTTGTTTATTGCTGTGGGGGGCATCTAAGAACTATATACCCCAGAGTTACCTATCCCCACCTTTGTTCTTACTAAATCAGACTCTAAGAGTAAGGCCCGAGGACCTGAGCTCCCCCAAAGCTTCCAGAACAAGAGGTTGTAACTGCACCGTCGCAGTGGCTACACATCAGTAAGCAGCTGGTAGAATACAGAAAAGGCAGCCAGGATAGGGTATGCACGTGACAAGTTTTGAGGGAGCGGCATCGAAGAGGGTGAACGGGTCACCAGAGGATGTGCTGAGATCATTCCAAGAGGTGGGTGAGGATGGGGATAATGAGTGGTGGTGTTGGGTATGTGAGAGTCCAGGAATCCTGTAGGCATGCAGCAGGCATGCAGCTGGAAAACCATGTAAACAGAAACACTCCAACTCAGGAACCATAGTGGGACTGGAATTACAATGTCCATGGGTACATGATGTCATAGGATGATGCCAAGAACAGAACTGAAAATGGATGGGTGAGGGTGTGAGCCTCTCTGAAACTGAGAATAAGTCAGTCAGAAAGACAGGAAAGATGCTGAGTGGGACATGAGCCAAGTAGACACTGGCCACCAGTGTCCTTGGCCTTGGAAGACTCCACAGGGACAAAGTACAGGACCTGCTCCATCAATGGCAAGGGCTGCAGCACTCACAGACTATGGCCTGGGGGAATGGACAGGAAGCAAGAGATGGGAAGAGAAAGGGGGAAACTGGATAGAAGCTAGAAAGGGGAATACCCTCACTCTGCACCAGTTCCATTGGTGTGGAACCTAGGTACATCATCAATAAGCACAGCTGTGGCAGGCAGCCATGAGCCTGCTGACCTGGAACTGCACAGGACAAGAAGCATAAGTCTCTAAGGAAAGAATGGTCACCTGCTTGCCCAGGCCGAGTGTGCAGTTATGTTCCAAAGTGTGCTACAGGGTTCACAAGGTAAAAAAGATAATTGGGCATGGGCTCTTCTCTCTGGGGGCATGAGGGCTAGCTGGCCAAAGGACACCCAAGTTGCAGAAGTCCTAGCTGGGCTTATAGAGCACAGATTCTGTGAGGACCAACTGTATGTTCTGGGAAAAGGAACTTTAGTACTCTCTACCCCAAGAGCTCATTCACACAGTGGAAACAGCAGCCAGACATACCCAGGGTCACTCCCTGGGAAAGCTCCCACAGTGGTGGTCCACAGTAAGGGCTAATACATGGCAGTGGTCCTGAAGGGTATTTGTATTTTATAAGTCAGATAATGGTAGATTGGTCAGAATGCCCTGGAAATCTCACACAGAAAGAGCTAAAGTCCTTGAATGATCCACGAGGCCATCTGCCACTGTCCTCCCTTAGTCCTCTCTCCCTGGGTTCGCACTGCTCCAGCCTGGTTGTCCTCATGATGGATGGACATGGCTCATCAGACACAAGGAGCTTCACCCCCAAGACCATGTCCTGGCAGCTACCACTGAGCTTTCTTCTTCTGTAGATGTATGTAAGGTGAATGCCTGAGAACCTTCTGGAACTTTGGAATGGACACCATTGCCCCATACATCTGTTCATCCGATGTCTAGACACAGAGAAGCACAACTTAATTTTTAAAGTGAAATTCAGTAGCTGAGGCAAGCTCAGGTCCCTCTGCTCGAAAAGGAAAGGATTCAGAGCTCAAATGATGGACTCACACTGCCTACTTCCAAAGCCTGGCTTGGACTCCATTCATGTAAGGTCTCTGTGTTGTCCCTCTCATCCTGCAAGATGAGAATAATAGTGATACCTATCTATTTCATAAGGGTTATGACAATGTATGTGTGTGAATGCACACACATATACACACACACATGTGCATACATATACCACACCACACACACATAGACACCACACACAACACTGCACACCACACCACACACAGAGATACACATTATATACACACATATACGCACACACCACACCACACACACACTACACACACCACACACTACACACACACATATGTACACATACCACATATACATATATACACACATACACATATACCACACATCACACACTACACACACCAAACACATACACACTACACACACACATACATATATGTACACATACACCGCACACATATACATACATACACACATACATGCACACCACACCACACACACATATACACGCACCACACCACACATACATACACACACATAAATACCACACACAACACTGCACAGCACACACACATACATATATATATAGACAAAGAAAGGAAGGGAGGAGGGAAGGAGGGAGAAAGAGGTAAACAGTGCTGGGCATATGACAAAAACAAACAAAACCACCCAAAGGGCCAACAACCATATTCTGCGTGGGAACTCACCATTCAAGCAGCCCCTTTCCTAGGCACTGGGGGAGAACATAGAGTCAAAGTGCAGATTACATGATTTCACCATCGGCAGCAGCAGCCAATGTCAGTGCCTGTGTTTATCCCCGAGCTGAAGCACCATGGAGTGATGTAAAACCATGGGCTTTTATAAGAGGAAATCCTGAGTGTGGGCAGGGCAGCCCCTGTTCTTTATACTAGGCAGTGACCCCTATCCCCTCCCTTCTAAGGATGTTTGCTAGTAACTCTGAAGAGGTAATCCATAATCCTGCCCACAAGATGTGTGTGAATACTGGAGTTCTGCAGAGAATCAGTTCCTGAGAGCATATGGTGCAACCGGTGTGTGTGCGTGTGTGCGTGTGTGTGTGTGTGTGTGTGTGTGTGTGTGTGTGTGTGTGTGTGTGTGTGTGTGTGTGTGTGTGTGTGTGTGTGTGTGTGTGTGTGTGTGTGTGTGTATGTGTGTGTGTGTATGTGGATTGACTAGATTGGCTGTAGTCCAACAAGTCTGTCTCACACTGGAGAGGCCAAGAACCTTGTCGTTATCAATCTGTGAATCTGGATACCTCAAGCCACCCCAGTCCGGTGCTCCTCTAAAGGACTGGAGGAGTCCTGGAGAGTCATAGGTTTAAGTTGCAATGCCAATGTTACTTTTAATAGCAGGGAGTTTTAATAGTTTGACAGCAACAAGATAGATGAACTTGCCAGCCAGCCTGAGGGCAAGCAGGCAAAAGCCTTTTCCTTTCTCCACATCCTTTGGTCCGGGCTGTCACCAGAAGGCTGGGTCTTCCTCCTGATTATCAAGGAAATCCCTCACAAGAGGGCCCAACAGCTTGGGTTTTAGTTGATTCTAGACATAGTCAAGTTGACAGCCGAGGAATAGGTAGCCCAAAACTTACAGCATCCGTAGGAAAAGTGAACCCATGCAGAATAACTTTATGTCTTTGCATAATTCTGGAATTGCTAGAAGTTGGAGTAAACCAGGACCTGGAGACAAGAAGTTACCCAGACTCCTGGCAAGTCAGAGAGTTTGAGTTGATGTTGAGTGACTAGACTCCTAAGTGTGTCTCACAAATGGCTTTCTAGAGGAACTGCTGTCAGCAGTTGAGTATGATATTGGGCAAATGAGTGTTCAATTGCATGAGGGATAATCTATCACTCTCTATCTGAGAAATCCAGGCACTCAATCTTTTTTGACAGGCAGCATGTATATTCTATTGCCAGGAAGGAAGGCAGTTGTCAAATTCCTAATTTTTCCCTTTGAAAAATTAACATTTAGCTCAAATGTGAGAGCTGGGAGAACACATAAGACCTTAATTACAAAGTGCAATTCAAGATCTGTACTAATTAATAAGCTGATGAAAAATTCATTGAAATTCAGAGAAGAATCGGAGGGATGGGGGGGAAAAAGCCGGTCAGGGTTAACATGGAGTTCTGTAAAATGTTTAAGTCGATCCAAATAAGCAGCCACCCCTCTGTCATAATTACAATTTAATCACTCACATGATTACTTCATCTGTAAAACTTTGTTTGCACGTCAAAAGCTGTGCAGAGAATATTTCTTTAAACTTTGCAGTTTCTCACAGCAATATTATACCAGTTGATTAGAGACTTTAAATACCAGCTTAGCTACCTAAAATATTGTTTGTTTGTTTGTTTGTTTGTTTGTAGGTTGGGGACAGTGTCTAGCTAGCCTGGTACCCTGAAACCCACTGTGTACACTCATATAGCTCTAGGTAGCCCAACCTTACAGTATGCTGCATTGGCCGTAAATATGTAAAGATTCTCCTGCCTCTGCCTCCCAAGTGGTGGCAGGTGTGTCTAGGTTCTAGGCTCGGTTACTGCCTTTACACGTAAGGGAAACAGCTGAGACCCGGGTGTTGCTGTCCAGTAGCTGCAACCTCCAGCTGGCTGGATAGTCCCCTAAGGCAGTAGGTCTCAACCTGTGGGCCTCGACCCCTTTGGCAAACCTGTCTTCAAAATTATTTACGTTATGATTCTCAACAGAAGCAAAATTACAGTTATGAAGTAGCAGTGAAAATAATTTTATGGTAGGGGGTCAGCACAACATGAGGAACTGTATTAAAGGGTCACTACATTAGGAAAGTTGAGAATCACTGCCTTAGAGTTTGTCTCCTGTCTCAAACAGAGGTAGAAATGACCTCCCCCCAGGCTGTGGTAAAGATGACAGTTTTGTATTGAGAGTCAGTCATGCCGTTCCCAGAGTCTGAGCTCAGTCTGATCTGGAACTATACGAGGCCAAAACAGAGTAAGTGTTATAGCTGGGCTGGTGGACAAGACATGGGGAGAGAATTCCAGCTACCCCTTGCTTGGAGTACCCACCCTGCCCTGCCCTCCAGCCATCACCACCACCTCAGCCAGACCTAGGAATCTGATGTGGAGGCTAGATCTGCAGAGACAAACTCAAACAGGCTCACCAGAGGGACAGGCTTCTTGCCCACCCTGCAGGCCCTTCCGTGAGGAACAGAAAAAGAGCTGCTGGTGGTGGGATAAGAAAGGCCTCCTAGATCCTAGGGTTAGGAGAGGAGGGAGGCCTCAGCTACAGCAGGCAGTGGACTCCCTCAGGAAACAAGAGTTTTGCATTCTGAAGGAGAAGGTGGGCTATGTGTCCTTGGCCCCACCAAACTAATCCCTTAAACAGAGACTTCACCAGCCAAGTGGATGTAGCCATCAGACAAACATCCCATAATGCTCCCATTTCCTGAGTCACAGAGAGATGCCTTTCAGCCTGCTCCATGCCACACAAATCCCAATGACCAGCCCCCACCCCGCCACCCCCTGCCATGGCCATCAAAGTATCTCTCCAAACCAGAAGTCTAATTCACGCTGGACACATAGGTCTAGTTTATGTCTCGTGTTGCCTTCCCCTTACCACATGTCTTAGTTGCTTCTCCTGTTGCTGTGATAAAGACACCTCGACAAAACTAACAGTGAAGGAAGTATTTATTTTGGCTCATGGGTCTAGAGCACAACCCCTCCCGCTCCATCATAATAGCCAAGGTGACCTGAGCTTGAAACAGTTTGTCACATTGTATCCATAGTCAGGAAGAGAGAAAGCAATGAGTGATTATGCTCAGCTCACCTTCTTCTCTTCCTCCAATCCAAACTCCTAGCCCAGGGAATGGTGCTCCCACATGGGACAGGTCCTCCCATTTCAATGAACCTAATCACAATAGTCCCCCACATATATTCTCAGAGCTCCATCTCTCAGATGATGCTAGTTGCATAATCTTTCAACTTGACAACTAAGATTAATCACCACACCACCTCACAAGAGACTTCTTTTCCTATAGTCCTCCTAAACCACTTGCAGTCCCGAGTGCATTGTGCTCTTGAGTCCTCCATATGGAATAACCCTACCCACATCCAGCCTGTCAATAGGTCGACCACTCAGGACCGACTTAGACCAAACCTCTGCCTTGATGTTCTCTCACATTTGCCTCCACTGCAGGTTGGCCCCTTGACAACCTGTGGTGCCAAACTTCAGTTCTTTGATTAAGCACAGAAGCCAACTGTCTGAATGCAAATCTAGTATCTGTGAGACCTTGGCAAACTAGTCTAGTTCCTGGGCTTATTTATTTGCAAAATAGGGGTGCCAACAGTAGCCAGGGTGGCTGGAAAGATTATGCAATGTTCAGAGAACACTTATAGAAAAAAAAAAAACCTGACCTGTAAAAGTATTTCATAAGTGATATGTAAGTGATTTTTCTTACCAACTTTTTGCCTTCTCTTGGCATTACTTATACTGTCTTCTCCTTCTCCTTCTCCTTCTCC
>JADRCD010205463.1:7404-26691 GCA_019843815.1 Montemys delectorum | reverse complement strand
TTGTGATGGGCCTGAAATACATGAATTTGTTTTTCTGCCACCCCTTCAAAACTTTCTAACTTTGACTACATTATTTTATTTTTAATATTCTCACTATATGGCAAAATAAAAATATACTCCATTTTTATAAACTAGAGATAGACAGATAAAATAGATAGATAGTGTCTTAGTCAGGGTTTCTATTCCTGCACAAACATCATGACCAAGATGCAAGTTGGGGTGGAAAGGGTTTATTTGGCTTACACTTCCACATGGCTGTTTATCACAAGGAAGTCAGGACTGGAACTCAAGCAAGTCAGGAAGCAGAAGCTGATGCAGAGGCCATGGAGGGATGTTCCTTACTGGCTTGCTTCCTCCTGGCTTGCTCAGCCTGCTCTCTTATAGAACCCAAGACTTCCAGCCCAGGGATGGCACTACCCCTTTGATCACTAATTGAGAAAATGCCCCACAGCTGAATCTCATGGAGGCATTTCCCCAACTGAAGCTCCTTTCTCTGTGATAACTCCAGCCTGTGTCAAGTTGACACACAAAACTAGCCAGTATAGATAGATAGATAGATAGATAGATAGATAGATAAGATAGATAGGCAGATAGGTGATAGATGATAGATAGCTGTTAAAAACAGATGAAAATAATTAGATAACATATGCCTCAATGTGTTGTGGGGAATGGCATTGGCTAAAGCAGATAACACTTTGGGAACAGAGTCCCACATAGAGGAGACCTGGAACACTGGTAGTTCTTACCATTGACCTGTATTTGAGTGGCAGGGTTGAGTAGAAGAGTGATCACTGTTATTACAGTGGGCACCCAATCAATATATGTGCAGCCAATGCCTTATATATCATAATGCACAATGCTACAGGTCAATATTCACTTAGTTCTTATCAAGTAATTACATCTAATCAATAGGAAAGGTAAGTATGCATATCTCATTTGATAGATGAAAAAACTGAGCAAAAGAGTATAAGGAATTTGGCCAAATTTACATATAATTAATATTAATATGTATATCATAGCTGAACTCTTTATCTCTCCCTCCCTCTGCCCCCTCTTTGTCTCTTTGTCTTTCTATTTTGATGTCTCTCTTTCTCTGTCTCACTGTTCCTACCTCTCCTTTCATCTCTGTTTTTCTTTCACTATCTGTTTCTCTATCTCTCTCTCTCTTTCTCTCTCTCTGCTGCCTTACTTACTATAACTATATAACTACTACTAATAATTTCAAATTATATCATTTTCCTACAAAAAATGATCTAGCTTTTCTCTTTATAGTAACTAACCAGGTGTCTGTCTGTCTCTCTATCTATCTATCTCATGTGTATGTACATTTATGTAAATATGTGTGCATGTTCAAGTGTGTCCAGGTTCACTTGTTTGTGCGAATGTGCAGGCATGTGTGTACATACTCCTGTTCATGTCTATGTAGAGACTAGAGGACAACATTAGTTGTTATTTCTCAGAGATATCCACCTTGCATTTTCCAGACCTAACCATTTTCCAAACAAAAGCCATCTAGGCTTGCCCTCTGCAATAACATGTCATCTGGTCCTTTGCCTGTGCTGTTTACTTCAGTACGTTGGTCAGTGATGTGGGGGAAGCCACTGGGGCCATAGTACCTTGACCACATCTATAACAAGATTACAGAGGAGAGAGGATGTTTTCTAGGGTGGCTGGAAGTTGCAGAGTCCAGGACTCATGGGCTCAGTAGACACGACGTACTTGGGTACCTTGAATTCTATGGCTCAGCAGGAATTAGTTAACTTCTCCCAGAAATCGAGACTGTAATTACCTTCAGGCTTGCAACTACTTAGATGCCTTGCAGAACAGAAGTAGCAAGAGGCAATCTGTAAATAAAAGGCACCATCATGTCCCTGGGAAGCATTATTCACTAGAAGTTACCTGTGTCCCACCAGCTCACCCACCCCTGGCCTTTAGGCATTGCTAGGCTTGGTCTCCACACAACCTTACAAATTCAATAATTTGTTTCTTTTCTTTTAATTGGCATAACAATTGCACATATTTTTTGGAGTATGTGTACATTTCAGCAGTGTGTATGTAACTTTGCCCATATCCACATACACTTTCGTTATCATTATTCTCTCTCATGTGGATGTGCTTTTAAGTAAATGTTCAGGCATGTTCAGGTACACTTGTATATGTGAATGTGCACACACAGGTGTGCCTTTTCATGCTCATGTGTATATAGAGGCCAGAGGGCAACTTTAGTTTTCATTTCTCAGAGATATCTGCATGGCATTTTAAAAAGAGGATCTCTAACTGGTCTGGAACTTGCTGATTGGACTATGTTAGGTGGTCAGCAAGCCTCAGGAATCCACCTATCTCTGGTCCCAACACGTCTGACTTTTATTTTAATGTGATTTCTCAGGGTGGAACTCAGGTCCTTGTGCACACACTATAATCAGTTTACTAACTGAGCCCTTCCACAGCTCCATTATCATGTCTCAAGGCAAGAGAACCATCTCACCACAGGGCAGAATGGCAGCCTGCTAGCCTAGGCAGATAAGTAAAACTGTGAGAATATCGAATCAAGGAATCTAAGTTTCTAAGCTCTCTCTCTCTCTCTCTCTCTCTCTCTCTCTCTCTCTCTCTCTCTCTGTGTGTGTGTGTGTGTGTGTGTGTGTGTGTGTGTGTGTGTGTGTGTGCCTGTGTGTATGCCAGTAAAGGCTATTGGACCCCCAGAAGCTGGAGTTACAGGCAGTTGTAAGCCACCAGACATGGGGGTGGGGAACTAAACTGAGGTCTTCCAAAGAACAGGAAATATTGCTAACTCCTAAACCATCTCTCTAGCCCCATCTGTGACCTTGTTGCTTCCTGGTCTCATATCTCGGTTTTCCATTCTCTTTTCCCTGTTCCTAGTATCCCCTGTAATTGCTCTTTCCATTACATTCAAATCTCTGTGACAGACAATGTGATCTGCCTGTCAATCTCTCAGCACTTCCTAGCAGCTTGTGACAGTGATGTTATTATTTACTGTCACTTGTTAGACTTACAACTTCAGCATTTAAGAAGCTGTTTATGGCATCCTAAGTACTTTAACTGATGACAAGGGCAGATCCACAAGATACAGAGGATTTTATGTCAGCTTCCCGGCTTACAGTTAAGAGCACTGGAAGGAAGAAGTCTTGTTCTTGACTGGTTGCCATGAAACAGAGGCAATATGACTTGTTCTGCAGAATGGTGAAGAACCGAAGCAAAGATGTTGATAAAATACTTGATATATTTAGAGAGAGCTGAAAGATGGCTCAATGGATAAGGATGCTTGCTGTGCCCACACAAAGATCTAGGTTCAAATCCCCATGATCCATCTGAAGAGTCAGCTATGCACAGTCATGAGCGTCTATAATCCCAGCACTATGAAGGGTAAAGACTGGAAGATTACTTGGGTTTCCTTGGACCACCAGCTTGGATCCAGGCTCAGTGAAAGAGCCTGTCTGATGAAGAGCATATGGTAAAGAGAAATAGAGCAGGACTTTGATGCTCTGCTCTAGAGTTCATACATGTACACACACACATACACACACACACACACACACACACACACATCACATCACATCACATCACATCAAAATCAATCTGTGGACTCTATCTAACTGACTTCAGTAGTATAACACAAGCAAATGTATCTGGCAATCACATTTCTCCTGGGGAAGCAGGACTATGTTTGAGACAATTATTTCAGCTCTCTAGAAACCCTATTTCCCCTGTCTCCACTCTTCAAAACTCTGGCAGCCAGGAAGTGATGCCTGGCCTCAGCTGCCCTACCCATAGGCGACAATCAAGAGAAAGAACCCCACCCAAGCCATTTGTCTTTTGAGAGTAGAGTAATCAAGCTGACCCAATGATTTTGTCTTTCCCCATCAAAGATCATCTGGGGCTGCAGGATGGGATGCTTTTAAATAACTTATTTATTAAATATAATTAAGTAAAAATAATAATAGTCTAAGTGTGAGATGGAGAGGTAAGCAGTGAAGATGCTTGTCACAGGAAAAATTAATGGGATGCAAAAACAGTTATGAGAAAAATATTACATTGGTATAATATTTTATTATATTGAGATATTACATTGGTATAATATTTTATTATAGTGAGATACTTCCAGATTTACTTGGAATTATAAGAATAGTAACCTAGCTGCCATTTTCTCAGTTTCTTCCTTTTTATAAAACTATACTCTAACACCACAACAAGGTTGTTGATATTCATCAATGAGGATACAAGTCCACAAAAAATAGGCCATATATTTTATGACTGTCTCCAAATTGCTCCTGTACATCACCCATCCCATCTCACCTGTGATCAGAAAGATGCCTAGCGATTCTTCTGCAACCCTGAAGAATTAGAAAATTAGGTCGGATTTATTCCCTGAAAATCTGGTGGAATCTGATACTCTATCCAGCTCTGGTAATAATTACTTTTGTTCTGCCTTTGGGGACCTTTGTGTTGACTGGGGAATGTTGTTGAGTGTCTACTTCCTTTTAGAAGATTTATTTTGTTTGTAAGTGTGTGTGTGTGTGTGTGTGTGTGTGTGTGTGTGTGAATTTGGTGTATACAAGAGTGCAGGCATCTGTAGAGGCCAGAAGAGTTATTGGATCCCATGGAGTGGACTTACATACTGCTATGAGCAGCTTAACATGGACACTGGGAACCAAACTCAGTTCATCAGCAGAGCATTACTAGCTCTTAACCAGTCACTCCAGTCATGGCTGTTCCTTCTTGAATCCTTCTTTTGAACCACAGAGCAAACTCTTTTGCATTCCCTAGCTGGCGATGCTGCTCTACCTTCTGTCTGATGCTGTAGGTCATCAACTTCTATCCATCTACACTCTGCCCTTTCTTTTCTTCACACAAACCTACTTTTTGTTTTATTCCATTTTTTTCTGAGAATTCTATTTTTTTTCTAGGAATGCTAGCTCTCTCATCAAGTCCAGAGAATACATTTTTATTTGTGTAACTCATTCTAGGCTTGCCTCTCTGGCTTCTACTGCAGGTGTTGGCATGTGTTTATAGTATAAGCCACAGAAACACAACTAATATGTAAGCTACCTGTGATGATTCTGTAAATCTAAATATAATGCCAACAGAGGACAGAACGGAAAGGCTTTCAGGGAATCTAGGTATGGTGACTCATTCCTGTAAAGCCAGCAGTAGGGAGGCTGAGACATGGAAATTGTCAAGAGTTCAAGGCCAGCCTTGGCTATGTAGCAAGACTACCAAAAATAAACAGATAAAAAAAATTTTTTTAAAAATCAAGGAGCTGGGAATGGTTTCCAGTCATTCAATGCCTCTCTCAGACACGGGTTGAGAGAATCCATGATCATATTATTCATTCTCTTGTACTGTAAGGGCTGGACAGAATCTTAAATAGACTTTTGGTCTTGAAACAGAGTATTAGTTTGCAGAAACAGATGAGACACCCACAAGAACCTGCGTGCCATTTTCAACTATATCAGTCATGGTTCTAGTTGTCATGACAACATACATAACAAAAGCAAATTAAGAAAAAGGGGTTTATTTTTGACTCACAGTTCAAAGGTACAGTGTATCATGACAAGAAAAATACAGAACATGAAGCAATTGGCCATGATTTATATCCACACTGAGAAAGCAGAGAGAGAGATGAATGCTGGTGTTTCTTACTCAGCCCTGGACATAGGATGCTGCTGTGCATATTTATGGTGAATATTCACACCTCCTCAATTAACCTAACCTAGAAACTCCCTCATCCACATGTCAAAGGTGTGTCTACTAGTTGATTCCAGATCTGGTTTACAATCAATATCAATCATCACACGGACAATTTTCATTTCCTACTTTTCTAACCCTAGCCCTATGCCCCAGAGACATCTGATAGCCTCTCCATGTTTGGTTAGCTACTGTGTAGTCCTCCAAGTATATCCTCCATAACCCATCCCATTTATTTTCCCTTGAATTCAACTGTGTGGATTTCTCTTAGTTTCAGATAAAGGCATCTTAACCGGGACACCACTCAGAGGGTTTTGAAGAAGTCTGGGAAATAATAGCTCTTTTCTGCACTCCTGAACTTGGAATTGTGTCAGTAAGAACCAATTCAGAGAGAAAAAGAAACATCCTAGCAACTTCAAATAGAGAACTTAATCCAATAACCAGCTTATGAAAGTAATGGAAAGCTTGAAAACCCATGAAGAAAGAAGGCAGGAAATACAGGTTACCCTGACATTCAGAGTGGTCTCAAGCCCCTCCCTGTGCCCACTTCTCACTTCAAGTTGTGTCATAGGAGAAGTAGACATTTCAACCCTGGGGTTCCACTTGACCATCTAGCTTGCTAATGGTAAGTGGTTAGACAAAGATGAGTAGCATTAGAAGCCACTGAGGATGAACCCTCCCTCACAGTCAGCTTTATGGTCTACCTCCCATTTCCCTGTAACACTAGAAAGGAAAACATCACAGCCATCTGTCCCCAGTCCTCCTCCTGGTCCCAAAAAACGACTCTATCTCTAACCCTGAGGATAAGATGACATGATCTGCTCCAAAGGGTAGAATACTACATACTATTGTCCCCTCTGTAAAGAGTTACTTCAACTGGGCCTGTCAATCAGCTAGCCAGGAGTCTTCTCCATCCTGTCCTGAAACGATGATTCACCTGGAGACATGCTAAGGCAGTGGGAGGAAAAAATATCCTCTTACTGAGAGGATGTACTTACATGTCCTAGAAAATCTTCCATGAGTGCAGCAGCTTACAGATCCTCCATGCTAAGCCTGTCTACTTTCTGGAGATCTACTTCATAAAATGTACCTTTTCCTTCTCTACTTGTTTCCTCTTCTTTCAGATCCAGGCCAGAGCATGAGCATGATTTCCCTGGTGCTCTGAGCTTTCTCGGTCTTTCTCTGAAGGACCGTCCCTTCCACCATGGAGCTTGCCAACCTTCATTGCAAAAAAGGCATGCTTTTCTCTCTTCTTCTCCATCTCCTTTCTCCCTGTTGGGATTCCCCACCTTGCCTATCCTGTTTTCCCTCTCAAACACTAGTAAAATTTTAATCAAGCTTTCTCCTAAGTCTGTCTCTATGTTTTTAACTTGATAATGTCAAACATATATATAATGAAATCTGATTGTATATCTTCCTGATTCCTTCCCCAACTCCTTATTTTTCTCAGTTTCATGTATTTTTTTAATACACTAATTCAAATTAGTGCTGCCCACTTGTAAATGTAGGGGGTAGGGGATCATTCACTGAAGCATGCTAAACCTACAAATGACCATAGCCTCAAAAGAAAGAGTACCATTCCTTCCCCGAGCAGCTACCCACTATCAGGAGCTCCTCTGTTAGGGGTGGGATGTAAGACCTTACTGGCTTGATCTTGCAGGTCTTCTGTAAATGACTATGGGTTGTAATTACATTAACCATGCCATGTCCAGAACACAGCACTCTCCCTCATTCTCTGGCTCTTATATTCTTTCAGCTTTCTCTTGTTTAGTGTTTCCTGAGTGTTGTTGGTAGTGGGATTAGTATAGATTTTCCACTTCGAGCTGAGCAGTCTTTCTGTTATTCCTGAGACTTTGACTAGTTAAATATCTCTTCATTGAGTGCTCCCCACTATACAACGAAATTTCTGACTAAGGTTGAAAGCATCCTAAGGTCCATGGTTTTGTGTGCAACATGGATTACAATCAAAAGTCAGGATGCTAGAAGGGACACTAGGGCGAATGGGCATGCTAATAGAGAAAGGAATATATTGTAGATAAAATAAAAGTAATGAAATATGCAAAAGTTAAAAGGCTTTAGGAGGGAGGAGCATGGGAGTATAGAAGTCAGGGGCTCAAGGGAAGGGCTAAATCAAAAGGAAGGGAATCTGAAAAGTCTGCTACCACACAATTCAACTTGAACACAATTGAAAGAAGTACAAAACACACGTGCAATAACAACACAACAGGGAACAATGGAGATAAAAGGATGAAGCGAGGATGATGAAGATGGAATACAGGGGAGGGTAGTGGGTAGGTTAACCAAAACTAAGGCTCTATGAAAAAGTCTTATGGAAACCCATTAGCTAGTAAGCTATTTTCAAAACACAATGTTTAAAAAAGGCATTTGAACAAAATTAACACCTTCTCAAATAACTTGGGGCCTACTTCACTGGAAATGAATTTCAAGTCTGGTTATATAACACTGGGCAAAAGCCCATGGCCTTGGAAGCCCAAGATAGAACCTGCTGTTTTTATTTTGTTAATGGTCACTACTGCCTAAATTCTCCTACTAATGGACAATTTCTAAATCAATAATAAAACCTCAATTTCTAAGCAATTTCTACTTAAAAAAATACTATGTGGGTAGAAGTAAAATTTGACCAGCTTTAGACTTCTAGTTTCAGATACAGTGTATGAAGAGCTTGCATACGGACTCTCTATTTCACAAGAGAACAAAGGTAGATTGAACACCAACGACTTTCCTTAAACCAACTAGAAGGAAAAAATGCAGGTTTCAAAGCAATGTGCTAACCCAAACTTTGCAGCCTAAAGCATGTACAGAGCCACAGGTGAAATAGATGCTTCTAAGTAAAAACCACCAGACTCCTAAACAAAACAAAACAAATCAAAAACATTGAGTGGTAACTGAAGGTTATTGGAGGCTAAAGTAGTCCAGATTAAGAACTCAGGCTGGCGAGATGGCTCAGAGGTTAAAGCTGCTGGTGGCTGCTCTTCCAGAGTTCAATTCCCAGCGACCACATGGTGGCTCACAGCCATCTATCCTGAGATCTGGTGCCCTCTTCTGTCCTGCAGAAATGCAAGCAGGCAGAACACAATGTACGTAAATAAATAAATCTCTAAAGAATAAGACACTCTTGACATTGGGTGATAGTTCTATAGAATCCCTACCCTTCTGTGAACTTCACCTGCAAGGACCCTGATAGGTTCTCAAGGCAGAGGATCAGAGAAAGAGTTCTTCAGGATTAGAGCTTCTTTTGAAGATGAATAAGAATGTAGAAACTATTCAGAATTTGCCCTGTACCTAAAACCAGAGCCTTGCCTACCAGGAGAGAGACTCTCTCGACTTCATGTCCTACCAGGGCTCCAATCTCAGCTTAGAGAAGAAACATTCTCAGTAGAGGGCAAGGCAAGGAATATATCAAGAGAACAGTCCATGAGAGGAGGAGAAGTAGGGATAAAAAAATGTAACTAGACAAACTTTTCTAGGACCCTTAAGAGACTAGAATTTACAAGGATAGCCACATGATCCTCTTTCTGCCCTAAACCATAACACAACTCGGACAGGCATCTAGTGTAATAGTGGGGACTATAACTGAAGATCTGCAGACTGTGACTTCTCTCTTTCGAAATAGTAAGGATGCTCTATGAGAGCTTGTCTTCTCATGACTCCTCACATGTTCTCTATCCCTTATATGCTACTCTCAACACTTAGGTTATGTCTCAGTTAGGGTTTCTATTTGCTGTAATAAAACACCATGGCCAAAAGACAAGTTGAAGAGGAAAGCATTCATTCAGCTTACCTTTCCACATTGCTGTTCATCACCAAAGGAAGTCAGGACAAGAACTCAAACAAGGCCTGAATCTGGAGGCAGGAACTAATGCAGAGTCAGTGGAGGAGTGCTGCTTACTAGCTTGCTTCACATGGCTTGCTCAGCCTGCCTTCTTATAAAGTCCTGGACCACTAAATCATAAGCAAAGTTGAGTGCTGAGAAAAAGAATTTTTGTGCCCATATTCTAAAATGGTTATAAGCTTGCCCTTCACAAAAAAACAAAAACAAAACAAAACAAATCTCTCTCTGATACAGATCATAGCCTTTGATCCATTACTTTCAAAAACACCAACAAAGAGAATATTAGGATTGCAAGGATGCTGTCCGCTTTCCTTTCTGCCTGACTTTATGGAGCTGGTTGGTACAGAAATTGTAGGTCAGAGTTCTATCTCCAAATATTAAATCTTGCAGAAAAATGAAATTGCTTTCATAGAATTTCTTTTACTAAATGCAAACGAGATAAAGAAAAAATGTTAAGAAGGAGGGGAAGAAAGAATGATGATGAGAACATGAGATGAAAGAGAATGTTCTATATAATTAGATGGTTAACACTGTAGAGATGGAGAAGAAAGTAAGGCTCCAAATCTTAAATATTCAGTTTGGGTTCCAGGGAAATGGACCCTCTACTTGTGTGCTTCTATGAAATTTGAGCACTGGACTTGGATTGCTCAAGTAAAAAGCAGACCATAGCAGAGTACATTTACAGTTCCTGGTTAACAGTGGACTCATTTTTTATAGCTTCATACCCATAAATTTTTCTCACACTTAGCAACCTTTAGTTTATGAGAAACACTTTGTACAAGTCAACTTGTGTCTGAAGCAAAGCATTCACAGAATGGACATTTTCCATTACAATAGCACTGAGCTTCCACATGTTGGTTGGAATTTTTTTCTCCACCTGATTGTGAAAGTAAATTTGTTGCAAATTACATAATTAGATTCCTTGTTAACCTTTGGTTGCTAAGTCCTAGGAATAAACGTAAAGCTTATGTGTGCATATGGAAAACATAGATGCTATGTAAATGGATGTGTGTTAAGTAGGCATATTCCATAAAGCTTTGAGTGTTTATCATCACTCATCAGACATCATCTTTTCATTTATTGTCTTTCTGAATCTCCATTGTATAGGTCTTTAGCTGGCATAGATGCTTCCTTACATTATATCAATAAAACAACAATAATAATGCCATTTCCTTATTTACTAGCATATGTCATTAGATAAACAGCCCTGAGCTTAGAGTCAGGAGTCCAGTGCTCTTAATGAGCCCTACTGCTAACAGACATCTGACCATCGACCATCCCTGACCTTTCAAACCGTAATTTGTCCACCTGCCAAATGAGGGATCTGCATGAGATAACCCCAGAGGACCTTTCATGACAACATCCCACAGCTACAAAAAATAAATGAATAATTTTTAATCTCTGAATAGCTAACCAGAAGCTGACATTTCCCAAACTTTATGTTGTCTCCAGGAAGAGAGTGGCCAGGATAATCTTTCTGTTCTCTGAAGAACGCACAGCTAAGCATGTTTTTTAATCTGAAGTTTTATCAAAGTGTTTTCACAGTGGTTCAAAAACTCTCCAAATTCTATATAAAGTAAATAAGTGGGAAAATGCAAAAATGCATAAAAAAAGAAAAGAAGATAAACAGAAAACAGAGTGGTAGTTCACATTTATACTATCCAAATTCACTCACTATCATAAGAAGCTGGGATGACAACAGATTAAAGAAATGATCAAGTTCTTTCCTAACATTCCCTTATGTGTCTATATTCATCCAATAATTTGAGGGGATATATATTAGTCAAGGTTCTCTAGAAAAATAGAAACAATAGAATGTATGTTTTGTAAATGGAGATTAATTGGTTTATATGTTAGGGGATGAGGAGTCATCTGTACTGGAGAGGCCAAGAACACACTATATGCTCCATCTATGAAGATGATTGTCTCAGATTTCCAACTACCACTGAAGGCCTGGGGTATTCTAGGAGAGTAGCTGCAGTCAAAGCTGGGGAGCCAGGAAACTGGGTTCTGCTGTCAAAGGATGTCAAGAGGAGGAGCAGTCACACCCAGAGCAGGAAGGGAATAGATGCACTGAGCAGAAAGGGAGGGCAATCCGGCAGCACTGCATTTTCCCTGGTCTGCTTCATATCTGAGCTGCCAGGAAGTACTGTCCATTCTGGGGAAAGGACTTCTATAGGGTGTAACTTTTAAAAAATGCATGCTTGCTCCTTGCCCGGTGCTGGCAACAGAGGTCTCACCCAGCCCCAAATGCCATATGCCCTTGTGGCTTCCAGGAAAATACATAATAATTACCCAAAGGACATGAGTCCTTCTGATATCACAGAGGTATTTGCACATTTGTGTTCATTTTAGTACTACTCAGAATATCTAAATTATAGGACCAGCCTAGGTGTCCAATGTAAGGAACATGCATAGATTTAAAATGAATGTGCTCATGTCATTGTAAGGAGTCTGCTCTCAGATAAAGGAGATCCGTGATGTTGACTTTGGTTCCAGAGAAAGGCAGCAAGTAGGTCTTGAAAAGGAAAGGAGACGGTTAAGGGTGTGGGGAGTTATCGGAGGGTCTAGATAATGAAAATAAAGGTGAAAATAGATTATAGAACACCAGCATTCGAAAAGGAACAGAGAGTAGCGACTAGCCTAGAGCCTGAGCACAAATCATCCTGGGTCAATAAATCAGGAGATTGCAGGATCAGCCAGTAATAATTTTAATTACCAACTTGACACACCTAGAGAGTTTCAGTGAAGTATTGTTAAAACAGATTGGCCTGTGGACATGTTTGTGTGCATGTAGATGTGGGGAGGATGTCTTAATAAATTTAATCGATGTGGGAAGACCCAGCCCACAGTAGGTGGTACCATTCCCTAGGCACAGGTCCTGAACTGTGTAAGAATAGAGGACTCTGCTTGAGCATGTGTATGCATTCATCAATTCGTTGCTCTCTATTTTCAAGTATAAATATGGTGTGACTAGCTGCTCCAAAGTTTTGCCTGACTTCCCTGCTGTGATGGGCCATAGCTGAGTCTGCGAGGTGCATACCCCCTCCTCCCTTACAGTTGGGGTGTTTTACTACAGCAGCTGGAAATACAAATAAAAGGGCCAACCTAAAGACAACAGGAGTTGTGTGAAGCAGCAGGGGCTTCTGAATTCAGGAATAATCAATGTGGAAAAAATGAGGTAGGCAGGGCTGGGCAGGGTGTTCTCCCATGTCAGTTGTCTCTACTCCCCTAAGAACAGAATTGGAAGTTGAGCATTGCATGGAGAGGTCAGAATAAATATGGTTCCCCGGCAAAAAGACATTCCCTGAAGATCAGTCTCCATAATCCGGAGGATCCTCTCGTATTCCTTTCTGTAGAATCTCATAAGCTTTACTCTACCCAGAGTTTTATGAGGAATCCCCTCAGCTTGAATTATCTGTTGACCCCGGTGTTCTTTTTGAGGGTCAGACACTAGATGAGAAGATCCGGGGTCTATTATAATCCAATCTAAATTGAGTTTCCATTTATTTATCTTTGATAGGATCTTAATATGTCCCTTGTCCAGGATGGGAATTCCTTCTTCAGCCTCATCAGGAGCTCCACTTGGTGTCTTCTGTGAGCCTTGTGCTAGCAAATATGCTCTCTTGTGTGGTGTTGGCCATTAAAGAAAGGACTCCATAGAAGTCATACACCCCAGCAAATTATTGCAAAATATATACAGGTCTATAAGTACATTTCATTGGCTTCTTAGAGAGGTCCATGACTCCAAGAAAAGTTAAGAAATCTGAGTGAACAGATGGATGAGAGTATAAGAGTATCAGCCTGAAGACCAGAATTTGGACTTCAATACCCACATAAAAAGATAGATCTGTCCACATGTATGCCTATAACCCTGGTGTTGTTGGGAGTGTAGATAAGGAAATCACAAGGATTTTCTGGCCAGCCAGACTAGCTGAAAAAGAACAAGCTCCAAGTTCAGTGAGAGACCCTATCTCAAAGGAATAAGAGAGAGGTTCATGGAGTAGGACACGAAATGCTCTCCTCTTTCCTCTGCTAGAAGCAAGCACTACACACACACACACACACACACACACACACACACACACATACACACACACACACACACAAACACACACACACAAGCACATACGCACATGCAGGAATGTATACACAGGCATGCACTCATAAAGGCATGCATGTATTTACATGTACACGCACATGCGCACTCATCTGAAGTTAAAACTGTTACATAACCCACCAGCCTCATGTGTGTCACCAGAGCACCATTGTTGGAGGCATGCTGGATGTCACTCTTAAAGTCCTTGCTGATAGTACCTACTTAATAAAGACATTCAAGTCAAAATCAAGTCATCTTTTTGCCTCGTGCCGTGGTATGTATAAGTCTCTAATCACAGCACATTTCAACTTGCCTCCTAAAAGGTCAGGAATTAAATATCCATCCTTCCTAATGAATTGAAAACTCATGAGGAGCTGAAGCCACGCATCATCATCTGTCTCTGTGCAGACTAGCTGCAGCAATATGTTATAAACAGCAGATACACAGCACAAAATGTCTGTGTTGACCTGAAAAAGAGACTGTCCACCTTTATCAGACTGAAAGAATTTTGTAAGGGTCCCAATGTACTTCTAATTTCTTCCTGCCTTTCACGTCTTTCCTCTACCTGCAGTCCACTGCACTAACTTTCCTAGTTTTCCTCAAGTCACTCTGATAAATAGCCTGGTGAAAGCAACTTTAGGGGAAAGGGTTTCTTTGGCTTGCATTCAGTGTCACAGGCCATGGCTAAAGAAGTCTAGAGAGGAACCCGAAGACAGATTTCCCATTCCACAATTCCACAAAGCATTGCCTCCAACCAAGGGAACTTATTCACAGCCAAAAAAATGAAAGGCATAAACCACGGAGAAATTCTGCTGGTGGGCTCAATGGCACCAATGTTTGACCTGCCCAGGGATGTGTGGCCCACAGTGATCCAGGCCTTCTTCTAACGATTAATAGTCAAGACAATTCTCCCATAAAATAATCTGCTTTAGGCTACCTGTTGATTGATACTCCCTTCTCAGATGTCTGAAGGCTGTGTCAAGTAGATCCTTAAAACTCACCATTTCTGAGCATCCCTGGTCAGTTTATCCTCCTCTTCTTCTAGTATGGGACATGGCATTGCTTCCAGCCCAAAGCAGAGACCTCTACCCAGCAGCCCCCTTGTGGTTTAAGGTGAACTTCAAGACACCCTCTCGATGTCCTTTAAATAGAGGCTTTAGGAAAGGTTAGGTTTGTGTTTTGGTTTCTCATCTTTAGTGTGTGTGTGTGTGTGTGTGTGTGTGTGTGTGCGTGCGTGCGTGTGCGTGTGCGTGTGTGTGCGTGTGTGTGTGCGTGTGTGTGTGCGTGTGTGCGCGCGTGTGTGCGTACGTGTGCGTGTGCGTGTGTGTGTGCGCGTGTGTGTGTGCGCGCGTGTGTGTGCGCGTGTGTGTGTGTGCGTGTGTGTGTGCGCGTGTGTGTGTGTGTGTGCGTGTGTGTGTGCGCGTGTGTGTGCACGTGTGTGTGCGTGTGTGTGTGCGTGTGTGTGTGTGTGCGTGTGTGTGCGTGCGTGTGCGTGTGCGTGTGTGTGTGTTCATGCATAGGATGCAGGTGCCCTCAATGATAAAAGACAGCAATGGATGGTAGAGTTACATGTTATTGTGAGCCTTTGGGCTGAATACTTGGAATCAAACTCAGGCTCTCTGGAAAAGCAGCAAGCATTCTTAACCACCGAATCACTGATCCAATACAGAAAGAGGCATTTTTACCACAACCTAAAATGAATATTGGGGATCTGGCACCTGGATACACATAAACACACACGTGAAACAATGCTTTGTTCTCATTTTCATAATTTCTTAAAGGGATAACCAAAATGTGAGAGCCATATTTTTTTTCTTTTTCCCTTTTTCTAGACCTGCTGTTTTTGTATGGCTGTGGTCCATGGGCCATCTTATCCTGCAGCAGAAGAACTGCACATTCAGATGAAAGCCTCCCTCTGTGTGTGGAATAGTTAAGAAGCAATCATATAATGAAATGCATTGTGGGCATAATGTGCCTGTGTTTTCTTATGATGGTGTATTTTGCTATGATGTCCCTGTGTTGAATGTGCCACTTATATACATTAAAAATGATGTAAGTGACCATTCAGGATGATAATCTTTCTCCTGTAATGGCATTGGGAAGTGCCTCTCTGCTGCAAAGGGTGCTATCATCTGCATGCTGGGTTTTTAAGTGGGTCTTTTATTTCAGTGTGTAATGAAAGGGAGTTGACAGAGCGCTTTCTTCATGTTCTTCTTTCTCTCTTGTGAGTTCTCATTTGTTTTGATAACTTTGAGCCTCCCAAGTATTCAAAGATCATCTCCAAAGTGAGATGAATCTTATTATCCAATGCAATTTTTAACCAAAGCCCCCACAAACAGCAGACTCACTTAGGCCCACTTGAGAGAAAGAGCCTTGATTTTGTAGTACACAGAGATAGAGAATACGCAAATCACTCAGAATACTGTGGCCATCTCACCAGAAGGATTCAGTACAGGGGCAGAAACATCAGAGATCCTGCTTCAAGCAATGCATATATGCTTACAAACACACTCAAATTCACATGAAAACATACACACACAAAGAGAGAGAGAGAGAGACAGAGAGAGAGAGAGAGAGAGAGAGACAGAGACAGAGACAGAGACAGAGACAGAGACAGAGACAGAGAGACAGAGAGAGACACTCAAGCTAACTGTCACATTCACACAAGTGGCCCACCACACATTGGCTCACCCTCATACACTATCACATACAATCTCACTCATTTTGTTTCCTTGTTGACTCCTGCTCTGGGATTGTATGATGGCCATCACACCAGCCTCACTTCAGTCTTGTGAATGACTTTCACATTGGTCCCCAGTCCACACTTTCTAGTTAGAGTGAAGCATGGACCAAAGCCCTACAGCGCCTCATCAAGATGTCCATGATCCCATGAGACCAGCCATCCTTGGCAGTCACCACATGGTCTCTTGCTCTATGTGTTTTCTAACACCTCTACTCAGGTTTTACTTTGTGAAACAATGTATAAACATGTCAAATAACTAACTGGGTTAAGTGACATATTGTGATATACAGAATGGCGATTTTTGTAATAGAACTACTTTTCCACTTCCATTTTTCAGGTAGGTCTTTCTTAAAGTTTTGTTTAGATGCAGTAAATGATCTAACAATACCAACCAAAAGTTTAGGAGTCATTTTTGTTTTTCTCGTGTGTGTGGTGTAATACACCCTTAAGCTGAGACACTGAAAGTGGGGAAGGCTACTCCCACATCAGGAGTAACTCCCTTTGAGTCTTTGCAATGCATTAAGGGCATGATGTGCCTGTGTTTTCTTTCTTCCTTCCTTCCTTTCTTTCTTTCTTTCTTTCTTTCTTTCTTTCTTTCTTTCTTTCTTTCTTTCTTTCTTTCTTTCTTTTTGGTTTTTTGAGACAGGGTTTCTCTGTGTAGCCCTGGCTGTCCTGGAACTCACTCTGTAGACCAGGCTGGCCTCGAACTCAAGAAATCCGCTTGCCTCTGCCTCCCAAATGCTGGGATTAAAGGCGTGTGCCACTACCACCCAGTGTGTTTTCTTATATTTAAAGTGTATTAAGTAGATTCATCTTTTAGTTTAAAAAAGGTAATAGCTTGTTAATATTTGTTAGGCATCATCATCATCATCTCTCTCCATCTCTCCATAAATATATATATGTATGTATATATATATATATATATATATACACACATATATATATGTATATATATATGTATATATATATATATATATATACATATGTTCTTTTTTTGATGCACTATGAATTAAGCTTAAGGTCTTGAACATTCTAGGCAAATCCACCACACTGAGCATTATAGTAAGCCTCCTAACTCTTTTTAATTGTTTTTATCTTGAGACAAGGTCTTGTTAAGTTGCCCAAGCTGCCTTGAATGTCCATTGTGCAGACACACCTTGAAGTTGTGACCTTCCTTCTTCCCAGTAGGTGAGAATTTACATGCATACCACCATACTCATTTGTTTTACATTTCCTATTGACTCCATAATAAATCACCGTAAATTCAGTGACTTCAGACAGCATAAACACATTGTCTTGTTTTTTAAAAGACGAGAAATTCAAAATAAGGTCTTTTTAAAAACTACTTTGGCAGAACTACTTGTCATTTCTGCATTCCAGAGGTCCTTCCTTCCTTTCTAGTGGCCTCTTACAATATCCAAACCTAACACTGCAGCAACTTTCGTCTGAGACCTCTGCCCTGAGATTACGTTTTAAACATAACCCTGGCCCATACGTGATCATGTGTGTGAATATTTGCTCTCCAGACAGTGTCAGTGCTATAGGCAGGTTTGAAACATGTGAGACTATGGCTGGGCTAGCACAAGTAGGTCACCTGGTGCAGGCCTTGCAGGTGACACCTACCTCTGCTTCTAGTCTGATTTCTGATCTACCAGAACATAAACAACTCACCCCATAAGCTCCTGATGTACCAGCAGAGCTGAGATTGGAGCCATACTTTGCTTTCTATCCTAGAACGTATGCCTTAAAACTGTAAACCAAAATAAATACTTCCTACAATAAAGTTAATTCTGTAATGCACTTTGTCAGATTAAAAAAAACAATAGTGATATCCTTACATCTGATGCTTCTAAAACTTACATCATGTCATGTCTTCCTCTCGTGATGCCACTTGTGATTCAGTTAAGCCTGCTGTGATAATCCACTATAGCTCCCAATCTCTAGACTTTTCACTTAGTTCCATATGAAAAGTGCATTGTGCTCATCTTTTGGTAGCTAGAGTAGGTCACTGGGAAGCTAGACTTCTTCCTACAATTATCAGTAACTGATATTTGAATTATTTTCTTTCACTTGTCAAGAAGTTTTGACTCAAATCTAAAAGCAGTTATAAGGGCTGTAGCTCAGTTCTCTCCGTTTTCAGGGCCTGCCTAGCATATAAAGGGGCCTTGGTTTAATTTCCAGCATTGCATAAACAAGGCCTGAGGGTATATACCTATAATTCTAGTGCTTTAGTGGTAGAAACAGGAGTGTCAGAAGTTCAAGGTCTTCCTTGAGTTTGAGACCAGTCTGGGCTACCTTGTCTAAAAGGAATATTTATGAAGTTTAGATGGATCTATAAAAGAATGAGATGCTGTCTGGTTACGGACCCAAAGGAGTTTGAATCCAGTCTGGGCTAACTGAGAGCTTGCGAATCTAAAAGAAACACTTATGAACTTTAGATGAGTTCAAAGAAATAAGATACTGTTAGGTTATTCTCCCTACGTCAGGCAGTTAACTAGGTAGATCAATAAAAGTGAACGAAGCTGAAGAGCTAGCTGTGCTGAGTGAGTGAGATGGAGTGAGAGTAAGCAGTGTTCTTTTGAAGGACTTCAAGGTGACAACTGAGTGAGATAAGACACCTCATAAGCCCACTTTTACATTTTCATGATTCCAGTTGCTGAGTACGTTTTTAGCAGTGAATTAACTTGAGATTTTTGTCCCCTATTGACATGGTTAAGGACTTGTTACAGTATGTAGACTAGAGCTCAGCACAAGAAAATACATTTAAGGATGAGCTAGAAGAGACTACACCGCCCAGGAGCGGGTCTTTTCTGACTTTGAAATAAGCATGTTGAAACCATAGGCTATAAATGTGTCTTTAATGCTTTATTACTGTTGACAAAAAAAAAA
>JADRCD010205462.1:29119-47736 GCA_019843815.1 Montemys delectorum | reverse complement strand
AAAAAAAAAAAAAAAATCACTGTTAACAACAGAAACGGCTTTTGTGTGTGCTAGGATTGTTAAAGAGAGGAATAGAAACCAATGCAGGTCTTGGGTGGGACCTAGACATTACATTATTGTGTACAAAGAGTTAAGCATGGACAGCTGCCTGTGGAGGAATATTATGATTGAAAATTTGATCCTGGGAGGAATATGACAAATTTGCTTTCTTCGGTAAACTTACTAAAATTGTCAAGAAGATGCTCTGCCCTCTGAGTTTCTTTTTTAGTTAGATTTTAAGCTGTAAGATCTTGAGTTACTTTCTACCTTAGTAACAGATCATAAAAATCTTCAACTTAGGGTCTGGGGAGATGGCTTAGTTGGTAAAATGCTTACCAAATAAATATGAGTTCAATGACCAAAACTCATGTAAAAAGAGCCAGAGACTGTGTGTCTGTGTCTGTTTGTAATCCCAGTCCTAGAGAGACAGAAAGATCCCTGGAACTAGCTGGCCAGCTAGTCAGGCCTTGTAAGCAAACTCCAGGCCAATAAGAGACATTGTCTCAAAAACTAAGGTGGAGAATGATTGAGGAAGGTGCCAAGATTGGCCTCTGGCCTCCAAATGCACACATACACTCTTGAACATGTGTGTACACAATTCTCTCCCCTTGAAAGCTCTTATTTTGATTAGATCAAATCAGTCAATATCTGTTTCTGTGTAAGAGATGATAACATTATTTTCTCAAGTGTGCTTCCCCTAAGCAGAGGTGATATCTATGGGTCCTTTTAGATAGGGAGCTGGATACCTGTGTGTCTTATTGGAATTTGTTCCTTTTCCTGCTCAGATTGCTGTCCTCTGCCTATGCTTTTTAATTGAATTGGTGTTTACAGGTGGCTGGAATGTTCTTTCTTATGTTGGTCCCTGGGAAAGGAAGTTGAATGAGAGCTGAGCCTGTCACTAGCATTGAGTGACTTTCCCCACCTCTTCCACCATTTTCTTTATGCAGTCTCTTCTCCATGGCCTACTCATGCAAACATGGTGGCCATGGAGCCTTTCGATAAAGTACTCACTGGCCATATGTGTCCTGGAAATGGAAGTCAAGTCTGAAGGGGCCTCCTCCAGTTTGTACACTGGGGTGCAGGCAGTTTGGGGCTGTGTGTGTGTATGTGAGCAGGGACTCCCCAGTGGCTACACATTGTACACATTGTATTCGCCATGAATTAGAAAAAGCTTCCTGATTATTCTCCTTTAGACTTCAGGCTTTCAGGTTCCAATTTTTCAAAATAGTGAATAGCACTTTTTTTTTTTTTTTTTTTTGGTTTTTCAAGACAGGGTTTCTCTGTCTAGCCCTGGCTATCCTGGAACTTACTCTGTAGACCAGGCTGGCCTCAGATCCACCTGCCTCTGACTTCCAAGTGCTGGGATTAAAGGTGTGCGCCACCACCGCCTGGCACCATTTTTTTTTTTAAACTCTCCATATTACTTCTTCTTGAAGGTTTGTAGATATCTGTACTGCACTGAGTTTAATTGTGAGTCGTTATCAGATTGTATTTTATTTACTGTTTTGTTCTGTGTCGTTCTTAATAGTTCAGATCAACTGCAGTGCTTAGGTAAGTGCTTGGTTTCTTCTGGTGCTGCACTTGACATTCGCATGCTTGTTTTTTGCAGGGCGACCTGAAGACTTACCTGCACAGTGAGCAAGAACACGTCCGGGGCGATTCACAGACCATGCTGCTGCAGAGGATGGCATGCGAGATTGCTGCAGGACTGGCAGCCATGCACAAGTTACACTTCCTGCACAGGTAGGTCTTGCCGGGCACGGGCACAGGCACGGGCACAGTTACAGGCATACCTCATGTCGGTGCTGTTGCTGCTATCTGGAGAGGTTGTCAGGTTTGGGGAGAGGTCTGGGAAGGGAATGCTAACATGCCTAAAACTCCAGGCTTCATAAACTGGGCGTAGTGATACATAGGAGGCAGAGGATCACAAAGAAGTTTAAAGACATCCTCAACTGCAGAGCTGAGTTTAAGGCCATCCTGGGATACATGAGAGCCTAATTTAAAAACACCAACACAGAAACAAAGTCAGGAAGAGTGGAAGGAGGAGGGAAGAAACCAGAGATCAGGTTGTATCATGAGCGCTCTGCATTAGATATGCTAGTAAAGACAGAGTTGAGCTGGAGTTAAATCAACGCTAAGGAGTGGAATGAATGTAGCCTGAAGTCTGGGGAATACCTGAGGAATACCACAGTTTAGGAAGTGCACAGCCTCGGGGTAGGGAGGGAATGTACCTGGCTTCTCCTGACCTCTGGCTCAGTGCTTCTACTCAGTAAGCTTTAGACTGGGATTTTCTCATGCTCTCCTTCCCAGCCCTGAGGAAGAGGTGCTATGGGAACAGTGCCTTTTGTAGGTGTCCTTGGTTTCTGGCCAGCTAGCAGGTTGGCATAAGAGTATCAGGTCTGAAGGGGCCTCCTCCAGTTTGTACACTGGGGTACAGGCAGTTTGGGGCTGTGTGTGCAGGGCCTCCCCTGGTGGTTGCACATTGTACTTTGTAGTCTGCTCCATGAATTAGAAAGAGCTTCCTGCTTATTCTCCCTTAGACTTCAGGCTTTCAAGTTCCAATTTTTCAAAATAGAATTATTTATTTATATGTACACAGAGTCAACAACACCAACCAGAAGAGGGAGTCAGATATCCTTCTTTCTCATTCTCTGTCTTCAGTGAGAATTACCTTTGATGCAGGAGCTCTTCCTAGCTGGCACTTTCTCAGTTAGGCTGGAACTTACTGATCCCCTCTGTCTCTGCCTCACCTCAGGTGGGGTTGCAGGCATGAGCGAGACACTGGGTATGAGATCATAATCCATTCCCATGCTTGTATAGCAAGTGCTGTTTAGTTGACTTTAAACAACCCAGTATCTCTTAACCCAAAGATCTGAAGAGGCATACCTGTCTTGAGGAGATGTCTGTGACGTTTATATTTTCAAAAACAAGTCTTGGGCTGGAGAGGTGGCTCAGGTTCACAGTGCCCTACAGAGGACCCAAGTTCAGCTGGAAGCACACACCTCAGGCAGCCCATGCCTGTGCATGACTCCAGCACTAGGGAATCTCACTTCCTCCTCTAACCTCTGCAGGCACCCACACACAAACATAATTAGAACATAAAATGTTTAAGTCTCTGATCAAAAATCACAACATGAAGTTTCCAGAGGCCACTGGGAAGTGTGTATAAGGGCTCTTCACCACTGTGTTCTTAAAGATGACAGAGCTGTCCTAGCCAGTAGTGTTTTCCCCGGGCTTCCTCAAAGCAAGGCCTTAGAGTCTGGAAAACAAAGATAAATCACATGGCCTGGGTGATATCCAATCACAAAGCCCAAGGTACAGAGAAACCTTGGAACCCTGGGCAGCTGTTACATTCTGCTTTTTAAAGTAGCTACTTCAGGCTGGGTGTGTGATAGCTTAGCTGGTAAAGAATTTACAGGACCAGAGCTTGACCCTTGTGTTTATTTAGTTAATTTATTGTCCAAAATATATATCTATCCTGGTTTTTTTTTTGTGTGTGTATATGAGTGTTTGCCTGTGTGTATGTAAGGCCATACTCATACATTGGCCTCAGAGACCAGAGAGGGCATTGGATCCTCTGGAACTAGAGTTACAGGCAGTTGTGAGCCACCATGTCGATGCTGGGAAGGAACCCAGGTCTTCAATAGCCACAAGTACTTTTTAACTACGAAGCCATCTCTCCAGCCCCAATCCATGTTTTTATTTTTTATAGAAACCCAGTATGGCATTGTAAGCTTATAATCACAGTGCTGGGTAGACAGAAAAATGAAAGCCCAGCTCAGCTGGCTTACTCAGAGACAGGGAGTGGCAATGTAAGACAGTGTCTGAGGAGCCACACCTGAGGTTGTCTTCTGGCCTCTACGTGCACACACACATACAAATGCTGTTTGATATAAAGTCTCTTGTGGGGCACTGTTCTTTAAATTCTTCCTGTGTAGGTGGCCTTCCATATGGCTTTATTTTAAAATTGAGGTTTAGAATATTGGTTGACTCAGAGGACATGGTTGAAATAGACTGGTCCACCTGTCTAACCCAAAGTTGTTCTTATGTTAGAAACTAGTCTAGTTAAAATTTGTTTTTACATAATGTTTAGAGAGAGCCTTATCTCAGGGTCTCAGGCAGCCTGCATCTCAGAGGTCGTACACACAGTGTCCTTGAAGGCCATGTGAACAGCACATGTTGCTGTTACCATTCCACAGGTGACCCAAACAAAGCCTAGTGTCCCTGTCCTCTGCTTTCAAGGTCTCCTGAGCAGCAGGTACTATTAGGTCACTGAGTGAGTGGTGTTTGTGCTCCAACTGGCTAAGTAGCCGGTTGATAGCCAACAGGAGCACAGAGGACAGGAAAGAGCCTTTTCTATACATGCCCAGTTAGGGTTTTGTTTTCTTTTTTACTACTTCCTTCCGTCCTTCTCTTTTTAAGATAGGGTCTTACTATTTTAGCCCTGAGTGGCCTGGAACTCACCAAGATCATCCACCTCTGCCTCACGAAGGCTAGGATTAAAGGTGTACACCACCACACTCAGCTAAAAAGAATTTTATATTGTTATTGGTTTGGGGGTTTGGGGTTTTTGTTTGTTTGTTTGGTTGGTTGGTTGTTTTGTTTTGTTTTTAAGATAGGATTTCTCTGTGTATCCTTGGCTGTCCTGAAACTCTCTCTGTAGACCAGACTGGCCTTGAACTCAGAGATCTCCCTGCCTCTGCCTCCTGAGTGCTGGGATTAAAGGCCTGCGCCACCACCGCCTGCTCTCTGTGCCATTGAACATTGTATAGTTGTAGCTTAGGTGACTGATTAGGCTAGTTAACAGGAGGCAATCTTGTTTTGTGACATCTTAAGCACTAAGATGCCAGTTAGTAGTCACAACAGTGTGTGCCTCTTGTACGTGATGAACATGATGTAGAAAGACTGTACCTACCAGTTTGTTCATTTCTGCTACTTGGAAGGATAGAGGGAAAGGAGGAAGACTTTAAAAAAAAAGAAAAAAGAAAAAAGCCACCACCAGCAACAACTTTGCACTTCAGGAGGGCACAGAAAGAACCTAGCACCCTTGCTGCTCAATTAATGTAGCATCTCTGTGTAGCTCAGGTGATAGAATATTGGCCAGGCATCCTTCAGGCCCTGGATCTATCCTAAGCAGGCCACCATGTGTGTGCGGGGGTGGGGGAGGTATTGTGGGTGGTGTCCCCCCACATACACCAGTCTCCTTGATATAATTTGCAGCTTGCACATCTGGGGTCCACAGTAAGATGAACCAGCCCTTATGAACCTTGATGTTTGTGTCTGCTTCAGGCAGACAATGAGGGGGACAGAGATGGTCAACTGGGATTAGGATGGTAAATTCTCCCCTCACCAGCTTTACCATTGTGAGTCTCCTTTGATCCCTCTGAGCTTATTTCTTCTGTAAAATTGGGGATCTGTTTTACCTAGTAGCACTGTTACCAAGATTGAATATGACAGCATAAGCCAAGCTCCTGGAAAAGTATTCAGTGGCTCCTAGGCACCTGGCTCCCTGCAGTCTGTGTTTCTGTCTCTCTCTCTGTCTTTGTCTCTCCCTCTCTCCCCCCCCCCCCCTTCCCCCCCCCCCCCCCCCCCCCCCCCCCCCCCCCCCCCCCCCATTACTTGGTTACTTGGCTTCCTGTAGATAGAAACTTGGCATGGGTAAATTTGGAACTGCTCTTGATCACCTTGAGCCATTTGCACTAGAGAATCCTTCCACAGATGGGCAGACTTTAATGTGTATCTACCCAAGTTAAAAACAAATGGTGAGGAATTGTGACTTGGAACCCTTGGGCCTGCAGCCAAGTATGGTGACCAGCAAGTGCCTTCCAGGAGCCAGCAGGGCTGGAGCTTGGGCAGCTTCATCACCAGACCTGTTTTTCAGCTTGAAGGAGAATGCTGGCTGCATTTGTTTCCTGACCTGAGCAGCCTTGACGTCAAGTTGCACACTAGCACCTTGTGTTTTTTCAGTTCCGTAGCATTGCACATTAATAGGTGCAGAGAATACTTAGTGTTAGCATTTGAAGGCCGATTACAGCATTACTTTGATTCTAGGTAGAATCTAGAATGTTTTCAAAATATCCTGTGCACTCTTTTGGTTTTTTGAGACAGGGTTTCTCTGTGTAGCCCTGGCTATCCTAGAACTCACTCTGTAGACCAGTCTGGCCTCGAACTCAGAAATCCGCCTGCCTCTGCCTCCCAAGTGCTCAGATTAAAGGCATGCGCCACCACTGCCCTGCTCTGTACACATTTTTTATTATACTCCTGTAGTCACCATTTTTGTGCACACTAAAACAAATTTTTAAAAATAGGAAGATTCTATATTGTTAATAATAGCAAAGTCAGAAAGTGCCCAGCTTTTCCCCACATACTACCTTGAGCTATAGAAGGCTTTGTGATGGAGCGCCATCCAAATCACCCCACCTAAACAGAAAGTCGCCAGTATAGCTGAGTCAGTGCTATACTCAGCATGCCCACTGAGACCTAACACATGCAGGGATGCAGGGTGCAGTGTTGCAGCCACCCATGGCTGCCCCTTGTAGCTGTTGTTGTGAGCGTAAGAACACTTCACCCACAGGCAGAGTCACTTTCAGATGCTGGGGCCATTAGTGGGTGCTGTTTCTCCTGCTAATAAATAAGAAAATGAGTCACTAGGGGAAGAGGAGGTCTTTCTTAGGCAAACACCTGGGTAGCGAGGGCTTCATAGCCACATAGGGCAGCTCACAACCATCCATAACTCCAGCTCTAGGATTCAACACCCGCTTCTGGCCTCTGAGCATTTCAACTCATGTGCACAAATCCACACACCGATAGACACACATACACATAATTTAAAAATAAAATATTTTAAAATATTTTGAAAAAACGAAAAGGGGGAATTTTATTCACTTATTAAAGTATGCCTTTTGTTTGATATGTGTGTGTAGGCCAGAAGACACTCTTAAATTGTTTTTCCTGACCATTTTATTTTTGAAACAATGTCTCTTGCTAGGCTGGAACTCACCAAGTAGGCTAGGCTAGCCTCTTGTCTCTGCCTCTCCAACCTCTGGGTTTTCGAGTGTATACTACCATGTCCAGCTTTTTTTTATACGGGCTCTGGGGAATGCAGATGCTTCTGATTGCAAGGAAAACATGAAGTGAATCTTGTCCATAAATTGTCCTCCCCAGGATATTTTTTTTAAATTATCTATCTGTCATCTATCTATTTGTGTGTGTGTGTGTGTGTGTGTGTGTGTGTGTGTGTGTGTGCGTGTGTGCGTGTGCGCATGGGTGTGCATTGATGCTTTATCTGCATCTATGTCCATACGAGAGTGCCAGATCCTCTGGAACTGGAGTTACAGAACTGCCATGTGGGTGCTTGGAATTGAACCCAGGTCCTCTGGAAGAGCTAGTGCTCTTAACTGCTGTGCCATCTCTCCAGTCCCTCCAATTTCAGTATTTTAAAAGTTCTTTCTGAGTTACTCTTTAAATACTGTGATTTAATTCATGGTGTAGGTATAATCAGTACTTAACCAGTGATCATAGTTATGTGCCTAAGATGTGGTTAGGAATGTGGAATTTAACTCTTTTTTTTTTTTTTTTTTTTTTTTTTTTGGCTTTTCGAGACAGGGTTTCTCTGTGTAGCCCTGGCTGTTCTGGAACTCACTCTGCAGACCAGGCTGGCCTCAAACTCAGAAATCCGCCTGTCTCTGCCTCCCAAGTGCTGGGATTAAAGGCATGCACCACCACTGCCCAGCAATCCTGCTTGTTCTTATACTGGCCTTACTCCTTCTGTTTGCAGTGATCTGGCCCTCCGGAACTGTTATCTTACCTCCGACTTAAATGTCAAAGTGGGTGACTATGGAATAGGCTTCAGCAGATACAAGGTAAGCAAAGCTCCGCCTGCTGTCCTCCTACCCTGCTTTCTGTCAGCCAGGAGTCCGCTTGAACACGCTGCTTGTGTTTGCGGGTGGGAAGGGCCTTGTCTTTATGACATGGCCCTTCTCCAACAGGTCTATCCCAGTCCTTTTGTGGTACCATTGGCTTCTAATTTGTCAAAGTCAGTAGTTTTGTGCCTAAGGTTTTGTGACCGCTTTCTAAAGATTCTATTCTCTTTACAGACATTTGTAATTCAGTGTAATGGATTCAGTTTGGCTGAATAATATATAAAAAATGAATATTAAAATACTTGAATTGCATACTTATTGACTTCATGTGGATGTGGATGTTTGTAGGCATACATACCCTAGATATGCATGAGCCACTCAGAAGACAGCTTGTAAGAAGCCTGTTCTCTCGTTCTACTGTGTGTCCCCAGGCCGCAGCTCAAGCTGTAAGGCTTGGCAACAAGTGTCTTTACCTGTTGAACCATTTCACTAGCCCTATATGACAGAATTCATAATTAGCATGTGGGCAAAATGCTAATTAATATTTGTAGAGCAAAGCACACCTGTCTGTAGATGTTTCTCATCATAGTCAGTAAAACTGAAGCACAGGTATACTAAGGTTTTGCTTTTTTTTTTTTTTTTAACTGTTAAATATACCCCCAAAGAAAACAGATCAGTAGACTTCATCTGTATGTGTTTGCTGAGCTCTTCTGTGGTATGGGCAAAGACATTGCTGGGGCAGGAGGAATGTCTGGGTAGTTAAAGCACATGCTCTTCTTGCTGTAGAGGACATGGGTTCAGTTCCCAGAACCCACATGGAAGCTCACAACAGGACACAGCTCCAGTTCCGGAGCATCTGACACCCTCTTCCGACCTCCTCCTTAGGCTTTAGGCACATACATGCTGTATAGACATACAATTAGACAAAGTATTCATACACTTAAATGAGTGATATTGCTGCAGTACTGATCGGTTTTTGTGCAGCATCATAAAAACAACATTTATATGTCATTCAGTGAGTTTTTGTGAGGACCAGAGGTGCGATATTTTCAAAACATGCAAATTTAGGTCGGTTTCCTGTCCAAGCACTAGCTGTAGTGTCTGAAGCACTTACTGTTTGCTGTGAAGTTGTTGCCAGGATTACCTTCTAGTCCTCACAGAGGTGGTTGGCTTTGTGTAGCCCTTCCTTCCAGCTAAGGAAGAGGGCTTCTAGGGTCTGTAGCTCACCTGTCACTTTGCTGCCCGTGAGTGTTGGGAGGTCGAAGGTCGACCTGTACCGTCAGCTGTGGTAACTAGCACAGTCCTCAGTGCAGATGGCCAGCCTGTGCTAAAGGTGACTGAACAAGTGCTGTGTTCACACAGCCTTCAGACGTCAGGGAATACCTCCTGTCCGTCCTTCCATCCAGAAGTCTCTTTGCATGCCTGCTTCCCGTTTCCCTGTGCTGTGTTTGGTGGTTGGGTGCGTGCTCACTGAGAAAGTTTTGCTCTTAAGCTCTCAAGCTCCCCTCACGTGGAACTCCCCTGAACATTGTGCTTGTGACCATGCAGGAGGATTACATTGAGACAGATGACAAAAAAATTTTCCCCCTGCGATGGACTGCTCCAGAATTAGTGACCAGCTTTCAAGACAGACTCTTGACTGCAGATCAGACTAAATACAGTAATATCTGGTAAGTATCTGGCATGCCTTTTTATTTGGTTTTCTTAGCAAGGGCCTGACTCCCCTCTTTTTGAGTATAAAAGTAATCCTGTTAGGATGTAGGAGGCAGAAAGACACATGATGCACCATAGCAGTGGTAACAGTTGTGTTAGAGTTCCTGCTGCTACTTCTGCCCATTTGCCTCTACTAAGAACAAGAACTGCATCTGTCAGCCATTTTGTACCTACTTGGCCTGGAATACAGTAAGTGCTTAATATTTACTGAAGTGAATAGAAAACCTGAGAGGTTTGGGCTGTTATGTGGGACTGATTTTTAGGGATCATTTCCAAATGATGATGTGTCTAAGCCTTTGACTTGACAGGGTCATGGTTTTCTAAATGATACCTTTATTTTGGGTATCAGGTGTTTTCATGTTTATTTTTGGTTTTCCTTTTCTTTTTTCTTTGTTTGTTTGTTTGTTTTTGCTTTTTTGAGACAGGGTTTCTCTGTATAACCCTGGCTATCCTGGAACTCACTTCAGAGACCAGGCTGTCCTGGAACTCACTCTGTAGACCAGGCTGGCCTCGAACTCAGAAATCCGCCTGCCTCTGCCTCCCAAGTGCTGGGATTAAAGGCGTGTGCCATCACTGCCCGGCTGGTTTTCCTTTTCTTGCCTTCCTTTGGATTGATTTTCTTTTTTAGCTGGGTTTTTTTTTTCCTCTTTATTTAGAAGCTATGCATTCTATGCCTGTGCTTTTATCGATTATCCTAGAAATTACAATATGAGTGAACTTTTTACACACCTTAATCTTACTTCATTTCCTTACCTCTTTCTTGACTAGTACAAGGACTTGGAACACCTCACTTCTTTTTAGATATGTAATATGCACACACAAGCATACTTGTGCACATGTACACATGCATACACACACAATTATGTGCTGTTGTGTAGCTTTGGCTCCTGAACTCACTATAGACCAGGCTGGCATCCACCAGGCTAACATGGTACTTTTTAACATCAGTGTTCATTTAAATTTATCCATATAGGAGCTGTTTTCCTCATGCTTCTTTTGTTCATTTCTGTGTTTTAATCTCCGATCTTTCTGTAGGGTTATGCGCTGTCTTAAAGTGTGTCCTTCCCAGAGAGGCCTGCTGTTACCAGACTGCATTTTCTGTGGTCCGCACATACTTGCCTGTTTTCTCACCCCTCAAATTCGTTTTTATGAGATGACAGTTATTTCCTCTCAGCATGTTGAGGTTGTCATTCTACTGTCCTCTGGGTTCCATTGTTGCTTTGTAAAGTCACCTGTAAGTCTGCCTAAGCTCTTTGAAGGTGATGTGACATTTTCTCTGACTGGCTTAAAATACTTCTGATTTTTTTTTTCTCTTCTACTTTTTTCCTGTGATGTGTGCCAGTGTAAATTGTATGGGTGTGAGTTGTATGGGTGTGAGTTGTGTGGGTGTGAATTGTATGGGTATTTGTTGTGTGGGTGTGAGTTGTAGACATGCAGACATGCATGCAGGCAGAATACCCATCCACATACAAGTTTAAACTTACTGGGTGATGCACATGGCTCCCTAAGAAGGTCTCAGTAGACAAGACATTCCTGGTGGGAAGAATGAGGGGCTGTGAAGGAAAGGAAAAGAACTTCCTTTAGCTAGGCCTTTTCAGGGAGGACAGAATTCTGGGGTGCAAGAACAGGCTTCAGGGGCAGGGATGAGATGGATACTGCATCACGCATTTGTAATCCTAGCACTTGGCTGGCTCAGGCAGGAGGACCACTATGACTTAAAAACCAGTCTGGGGTATGTGGTGAGTTCCATTTCAGCTTAGTCTACACAGTGAGACCTTGTCTCAAGTAAACAGCAGTGACACAAGAGCTAGTTGGATAGACTGTGAGATAGGATGTCCACCTTTGGTGATGCCAATCTAAGGCCTCTTCTGGCACTAGACAGCTACCGCTAGCTTGGAGTGCTGAGGGGTGACCAAAGCAGCAGCTGAGGGGCCTAAGTGGGAAGTGACATTTGCTCTTAGAAAGGTTTCTTGGAATTGTTTTAATTATTGGAATGATTTAATTTAATTATTGGAATTATTGGAAGTCAGAGTGTTTATATTGTTGATCATTTTGCTGAGCTTTTACACATCCCATCAATCTTTGAGCTGATTGCTTGAGGTTTTCTAGTCACAAGTGATCATATTGTTTAGTTCCTGTGATTATATTAATATACTCTGTCTTAGTGATAAAGTAAAACAAGAAGGCCTCTGGCTACTCTCACTTTAAAAGAAGTAACCACTTTCCCCCCATTGGGATATTGATTATTTAAGAGTTGTTTTATCCTCTTCTTACTAATAAATAACTACTTCAGTATTACCTTCTCCATACAATTGCTGTTACTACGAACACAAAGGTTGTTGGATACTCAGTATGGCCCTTTTGCTCTCCACAGGTCCTTGGGTGTAACACTTTGGGAACTCTTCAACAATGCTGCTCAGCCTTATGCAAACCTTTCTGACCTGGATGTCCTCAATCAAGTCATTAGAGAGAGGGACATGAAACTCCCGAAGCCCCAGCTAGAGCAGCCTTACTCGGATAGATGGTTGGTGGCTTCTATTCTGCTTTGTAATCTTCAAAAACAAGAACGAGTACTGGGGAAGGAGATGGCTTGTAACAAGAGGACCTGAATTCAAACCCCCAGCTATTCTGTGAAAAGCTGAGTGTGGTAGTGTGTACCTGTCATCCCAGTACTGGAGAGGTGGAGACAGGAATATCTTTGAGGCCTGATGATGTAGCTGGGTCAGCCTCACTGAATCAATAAACTCCAGGTTCAGACACACGCACACGCACACGCACACACGCACGCACGCACATACGTTAATACATTCATATGACCCTTATTTTTAGACAGTAGATGTTCTGAAATGTAGTCATTTTTACATTATTCATGACTAATTTTAGAAGTATCATCTCTGCATTAGCCTGTCTTGTTGACACCTACACTTTCATGTGTACGCACAATTAAAAAGGAAACCTTCCAGGACAGCCAGGACTATACAGAGAAACCCTGTCTCGAAAAACCAAAAAAAAAAAAAGGAAATCTTTAAAATAATAATAATTTTAAAAAACAAGACTAAGGGTGGAGGTAGCCCCGTGAAGAACTCTGGCCTAGCACTCAGAAGTTTCTGGCTTCCATCCCTGGTGTTTGATAGAAAGTGTTCTGATAAACACATCCCTGCTAAATAGTTGCTAAGGGGAGAGAGAGTGTGGGGCTACCAGGATGGCTCAGTGGGTAAAAATGTTTATACCTCCAAGCCCAACAACCTGCATTTGATCCCCGGTACCACATGGTGAAGGAGAGAGCCAACTCCTCCAAAGGACCTCTGACCACACAAGTGCCATGTGCTTTGTCCCACTCCTGACTAAATAAACAAATATTTAGAAAAAGAAGAAAAGGAACAAATGTGGCAGAAAGAACTCTTTCAGAATCAAGGATTCACACGATTGGGCTCGTCAACACCCTGCCATGGAAGAAAGGGGTGCTCATGGGCTCCTACCCCTCCTTGAATATTTATACACACACAGGATTGGTGACAGAGGAAGAGGGAGGGGCACATATACTCAAAGAAATGAAAATAGAAGGGAGGCTAGTTGGAAAGAAAGGGAAAGGGACAGGGAAGGAAGGGGCAGAGGTATGGATCTGATCCTAATACAGTATGTGCCTGTATTTAGATGTCATCGTGAAACCCATTATTGTGCATAGTTATGAAAATATTAAAAACAAGCATATCCAAACAAGAGCACAAATCGGGATTTTAAAAAAAAAAGTTTTCTGGATGTCTTTAGAATGCTATCAAAACATTAACAATAAAAATTTAGAACAGTGCTGGGCAGTGGTGGCGCATACCTTTTTTAATCCCAGCACTTGGAAGGCAGAGGCAAGTAGATTTCTGAGTTCGAGGCCAGCCTGGTCTACAGAGTGAGTTCCAGGACAGCCAGGGCTGGCAATGGTTGAGGTAGAAATCTTAGAGAAGAGGGCACATTAAGTTGGCTCTGAAGTAAGGTTTCTTCTTATTTGACGTCAGTGTGTCCCTGTTGGTTAACTTCCTCTGTGTGCCTCTCAGGTATGAAGTGTTACAGTTCTGCTGGCTACCTCCAGACAAGAGGCCAGCCGCAGAAGACGTGCACCGCCTGCTCACTTACCTGCGGATGCAGAGCCAGCGGGACTCGGAGGTAGACTTTGAACAGCAGTGGACTGCTCTCAAGCCTAACACCAACAGCAGGGATGCATCAAGCAGTGCTGCCTTCCCCATCCTTGACCACTTTGCCCGGGACCGGCTGGGTCGGGAGATGGAGGAGGTCCTCACGGTGACTGAGACCAGCCAGGGCCTGAGCTTTGAGTATGTGTGGGAGGCTGCTAAGCATGACCACTTTGATGAGCAAGGCCGGGGCCACCCAGACGAAGCCTTGTCTTATTCCAGTATGTTCTTCCCCGTTGAAGTGTTTGAGAATTCACTTTCAGATCCTGGCCCTGGCAAGCAAGATGACAGTGGCCAGGAGGTGCCCGTGAAGGCCCCTGGAGTGGTTCCCGTGTTTGATGCACACAATCTCTCTGTTGGAAGTGACTATTATATCCAGTTGGAAGAGAAAGGCAGTAGCAACTTGGGACTGGATTACCCACCTGCACTGCTCACAACTGAAGTGGATAATCCAGAAAGGGCTGGAGCTGAGGCACCTCATCTTACGGCCCTTAAGAACCTTGTGTCTGAGGAACCCAGTACAGAGGAGGATTTCTTCCAGCGCAGTGCTCACCCCAAAGAAGCCAGCTCTGCAGAGGACTCACATGTTGCCAGCATCCCTGGGAGCCCTTTCAACATATTTAGTGACCTTGACAAAGCAGATGACCTGCCCAGTCACCAAAAAATATTTGATCTAATGGAACTAAATGGAGTTCAAGCTGACTTCAAGCCAGCCATCTTGAGTTCAAGCCTGGATGACCCCAAGGACACCTGCCAGTCTGACAAAGAAAAGCCCCATACGCTTTTGGACCAGGACCCTCTGTGCTTATCAGAAAGTCTTTTGCACCAAGATCACTTTGATCCATTGAGTGTCCAAGAATTGTCAGAAAACTTTTTATTTCTTCAGGAGAAAAATCTACTGAAAGGCTCACTGCCTATTAAGGAGCAGGTGAAGGATCTTCAAACAGAGCTTAAGAATGCAGGTTTTCCCTCAGCACTGTTAGAGTCACCTCAGAGAGGCTCTGCAAGTGCTGAACTTGAGTTCCTAGAAAATACTCGAGACTTCCCTTTGTTGCAGGAAAACACAAGTGGACAGAATGAAGGTACAGGTGTCCTACTTCAGGATGGCACCTCACCACAGGCCTCCCCAGAAGTGCAGGTACCTCTGGCCTCACTCACAGAAGAAGGACCTCCTAATGGCCCCCCAGACTCAATTCTAAGGCCAGGAGAAACCAAATCCTTTATAGATGTCAGAGTCCCTGAGAACTCCATCTGCCCGGATCTAAGCCTCGACCCTGTGACTGGCCCAGTTGAAATTCCTGCTCCCGATGCCAAAACCCTTGATGGGGGTGATGGGCCCCCAGATGTCACTTGCCAAAGCAAGGAGGCCTTGAATCTAACCAAAAGAGACCCTATCCTTGTGAATGATATTACTGGTCAGGGTAGCATGGAGAGTTGTCTTCCAGAATCGAGACAGGATTTACAAAATCCGCCATTTCCAGAAGACCCTCTTAGTGGCAGCTTACTGGAGAAAAACTCAGAAGCTGTGGACACTTTAAATCAGCTTAATTATAAGGCTGCCCCAAAGGATGCAGCCTTGGCATCTGCCCTCTCCTCAGACTCCACCAGCCAAGATAGTCTCTTAGAAGACAGTTTGTCGACACCCATCCCCACCTCAGAGCAGTCTGTGGAGACGCCAGACTCCCTGGATTCAGTGGATGGCCATGAAGTATTACTTGAGTCCCTAGGCTCTCATACCCCTCAGAAACTCTTGCCCCCCGATAAGCCTACAGACAGCGGCTATGAAACAGAGAACCTGGAGTCTCCTGAGTGGACCCTCCACCCTGCACCTGAGGGCACTGCTAACTCAGACACAGCCGCAGCAGGTGACAGTGGCCACAGCAGTTTGCCTCCCAACCCAGTCATTGTCATCTCGGATGCAGGCGATGGTCACAGGGGTGCTGAAGGTCCCCCTCAGAGCTTCACATTGGGCACCCAGAGTTCATATCGAGACTCTGCATACTTCTCAGACAATGACTCGGAGCCAGATAAAAAGCCTGAGGAGGTCCCAGGAACATCTGTCAATGCCCTGGTATTGGTAAAGGGCCAGTCCTCACCTGAGCTAGTTGTCCCAGAAGAAAGCTCTGACCTCAGAGAAGGCTGCCTGGAAGCCCCACCGGACAAGCCAGATCAAAGTCAGGTGTCTGATTTGCAGAATTCTTGTCACTCAAACCTACAAGAAACATTGCAGCCCACACCAGCTGATGCTTCCAGAGAGGCATATCCTGTGGATGATGAGGCCAGCAGCCCCTTGAGTTTATTGAATTCAGAACTTAGCAGCTGTGATGACCTAGAGACACAGGAAGATCACCCATGCACTCTGGCCTCCACAGGCACCAACACCAATGAACTCCTTGCATACACAAGTTCCACACTGGATAAATCTTTGCCCAGCCACTTCGAGGGCCCCAAGCTGAAGGAACCAGACATCGAAGGAAAATACCTGGGCAAACTGTGTGTGTCTGGGATGCTGGACCTCTCGGAGGATGGGATGGATGCAGATGAGGAAGATGAGAACAGTGACGACTCAGACGAGGACCTGCGGGCCTTCAACTTGCACAGCCTAAGCTCTGAGTCGGAAGACGACATGGAGCACCCTGTGCCCATTATCATCAGTAATGATGATGGCAGGCACCTGCGGAGTTTGCTGAAGCCCTCAGCTACTGAGGCCATTGAGCAGCTGCCAGATGACTGGAAGAAGGAAAAGAAGGCAGTGACATTTTTTGATGATGTCACCGTTTACCTGTTTGACCAGGTATCTCTGACTTCTGTTTATATTGTAGAGAATTTCAAGAAGGTGTGAAGCTAACTATGGTCAGATTTGGTTTTGTTTATAAACACCCAGAATTTTATTTCTGTTTGTGTGTGGTATGTATGTATGCATATTTGCATGTGTTTGTGCACATGTGCTTCTATGTGGAGGACAGAGGTTGATGCTGGGTGTCTTTGTTCACTTTCCACATTATGTAGAGAGAGGCAGGTTCTCTCCCTTACACCCCAACTTCACTGATTGAGCTCATCTTAGCCAGCTTGCTCTTGGGGGGATCTGTCTCTACCTTTTGTACCCTGAGATAACTTGGGGTTGCTTCTCCACATTTACATGGGTGCTAGACCCCAGTCCTCATGCTTGCTTGCCAAATGTTTTACCCACTGAGCCATCTTTTCAGCCCCCCAAATTTGATAACCTCTGACTCCAAAGGCACCATACTTGTGGTCCCATGGCTCTTCATGCCAGCTTCCCCTTTGAAATCCAAACCTGCATCACCTGCATCACCTTGCCTCACGGAGCAGCGTCTGTGCCCTGATGAGAAACCTGTGCTTTGACTCTTGTGTCACAGTACAGATTCTAAGCCTTAGAAGTAACCTTTTTCATAATGACTGCCACCTGGGACATGTCTGGGCTCCACATTACCACATTCAAGGCAGGCAGTGATGGCAAAGCAGTCAGTCTTTGGTTGCCTATAGCCCTTTTCAGTCTTTGGTTGTCATGTAGCCTATGAGCTCAGGATAAGCAATCACTAAGCTCTCCAGGAGGACATCATCCATGTCATGATAACTGGTGGTCTTTTTTAATTATTTTTTAATTTTTTTTTTTTTGTTTTTTTGTTTTTGTTTTTTTTTTTTTTTCGAGACAGGGTTTCTCTGTGTAGCCCTGGCTGTCCTGGTACTCACTCTGTAGACCAGGCTGGCCTCGAACTCAGAAATCCGCCTGCCTCTGCCTCCCAAGTGCTGGGATTAAAGGCATGCGCCACTACTGCCCGGCCTGAATTTGCTTCTTGAATCAGTTAGATTCTGATTAAGCTTTCAAGTCATGGGTCCTGAATGCCCGGGATCCTTGCTGTCTCTGACAGTGCTTGCCCTCTTTTTTGCTTAGTTCTGAGCCAAGCCCTTGGCTTCATTTTGGCCTCTGGGAAGCACCTTCTCAGGGTCCTGTGGCGGAGGCTTCCAGCACTGTTCCCCCTCGTCCCTGGGATGCTGGAGTCATGGCTCAGCTATAGAGGGTGTGTGGCCAGCAGCACGAGATCAAAAGTGAACAACAAAGAGCCCTCTTCTTTATTTCTGCTTGTGGGATTGGGTGAAAGAAAAGAAGTAGCTGCCCCGGCTGAGCCTGAGTGTGGGTGAGCTAGCCAACTGCCTGTCCCCCTCCAGCTGCTTCCTGGGCTCTACCCAAGGCTGACCTCCAGAACCAGCTGGGTGGCTCCTAGGCACAGAAGCGAGCCTGCTTCTCCTGTTTGTAGAATTAGTTGGGGTTTTGACTTTCTTTGTTTTGCTTTGCTATTTGGTGTTGTCCTTGGCTGAGCTATTAGGGCCGTGGCTAGATTGATGAGTAGGGAAATGGCTTCCTCCTCAGGGAGCTTCTGGAAGAGACTAAGACTTGTGAACCTCCCCAAAGAATGGCTTTCATTTTCCTGGATTTTTTTTTCTTTATTGTTTTCTCTTTTCAATTTCATTGCTATCTCTTTCATTTTTAGTACTTCCTTCTACTCACATTGGGTTAGGTTTTTTCCCCCGGTTTTTTTTTTGTTTTGTTTTTTTTTTTAGTGAGTATTGGTGTTTTACCTGCATGTCTGTTTGTGCACCGTGTGCATGATGTGCCCATGGAGGCCAGAAGGGAGTGTCAGATCCTCTGGAGATGAAGTTGGAGATAGTTGTGAGCCACTGCCATGTGGGTGTTAGGAAATCAAATCCAGGACGTCTGGGAGAGCAGCCAGAGCTCTTAACCCCTGAGCCATCTCTCCAGCCCTTATTCCTAGATTCTGGGACTTGAGACTTTTTTCTTTTG
>JADRCD010205462.1:14562-28719 GCA_019843815.1 Montemys delectorum | reverse complement strand
GTTTTTTTTTTTTTTTTTTTCGAGACAGGGTTTCGCTGTGTAGCCCTGGCTCTCCTGGAACTCACTCTGTAGACCAGGCTGGCCTCAAACTCAGAAATCCGCCTGCCTCTGCCTCCCAAGCGCTGGGATTAAAGGCATGTGCCACCACCGCCCGGCTGAGACTATTTTCTATTAGCCTTTAATGGTGTAAATTTCCTTGTTGCTGCTGTAGCTGCTTCCCAAAGATTTTAAATATGTTGTGTTTCTATTTCATCCAGCTCAAACTATTTCCTAGATTTCCTAAAGACTTCTTCTTTGACCCATCAAAGATTTACATGTATATTACTTAATTTATGAGAATTAGAGATTTTCTTTTCTTTATGGCCAATGCATTTATCTTATTTATTACATTTTTATTTGGTGTATATGGACTCATGCCACAGGGTACATGTGGAGGTCAGTGAATAAATTGAAGAGTCATCTCTCTACCCCATGAGTCCTGAGAATCCAACTCAAGTCATTGTGCTTGGCGGCAAGCACCTTTACCCATGGATATCCCCCACTTTTCCCACTTGCTCATCTGCATCTGTTTTTGCAGTGTGTGTGTGTAGATGTGCAAATGCTATGGGCACGTGTGGAGGTCAGAGGACAACTTGGGAGAGTGGGTTCTCTCTTTCCACTATGTGGGTTCCAGAGCTAGAATCCAGCCTTGGCAATGGGCGCCTCTCCCTACTGAGCTAACTGGGTGGCTCCGGTTGGACATTTTCTTGCCTCTTTCTGATGTGGACTTATAGTCTGATTCTACTATGGGGTCAGTGAGATGAGCTCTGAGATTATGGCCCTTGTGCCGTGGCCTGGCACACATGGGTGCCAGGATCCAAATTCACATGGTCTGGCTTGCACAGCAAGTACTTCATGAACTAAACCGTCTGTTTTCAGTAGTGTGCTTGGGCTTAAATGTAGTGTTTGCTTCTGCCCTCATGCGTCAGCCTCTTCCTTTCCTTTGGAACACTGCTGTCAGCACTGTGTTCTCTGTGCTGCGTGTTAGTTATTACACTTTGGAGGAGGCTGTTCCAGGGGTTTCAGCGTGTATACTACTACCTTTTGGGTCAACTTGAAGCAGTATTTATTTCATCACTTCATACAGAGTGTGGAGATGTTCCTTCTGAGTGCTGTTCACTGCCCCTCATCCACGACTTGGCCATGTGCATTATGTCTACATCCATTGAAAAACCCCATCAGGCAGGACAGTGGTGGCACACACCTTTAACCCAGCCCTTGGGAGGCAGAGGCAAGTGGATTTCTCTGAGTTCAAGGTCAGGCTGGTCTACAGCTTGAGTTCCAGGACAAACAGGGCTACACAGAGAAACCTCATCAGGGCCTGGGGATATGACTCAGTGGTAGAACACTTGTCTAGCATGTATGAGGCCTTGAGTTAATCCTAATCACCATGACCCACCCCCACCCCCCAAAAAAAATTAGTACAATCATCGAACATTTTAAGAAATTCATGAGCATGAGGTAGGAGTGACTCTTATAGTTGGTAGAGTGCTTGCTTAGCCTCCATAACTACCCAACACCTCTTCAGATATGTACCACCCTGTCTCAGTGGGCAGGCATGCACACATGCATGTGGGTGAGGGAGGATAACTAGGGCTAACGAGATAGCTCAGTGGTTAAAAGTGCTTGCTTCCAAGCCTGCTAAGCCAAGTTTAGATCCTCAGACTTACATAGAGAAGGAAGGGAACAATTCCCACAAGTTATCCTCTGACTTCCATGCACATGCCATGACATGTGCCGCTCATATTCTCCACAGAGTAAATAAATAAATATATAAAAGCAATATGGTCAGCTTTTGTAGAAAGAAAAAGAAAGAAAAGAGGCCAGGCGGTGGTGGCGCACGCCTTTAATCCCAGCACTTGGGAGGCAGAGGCAGGCGGATTTCTGAGTTTGAGGCCAGCCTGGTCTACAGAGTGAGTTCCAGGACAGCCAGGGCTACACACAGAAACCCTGTCTCAAAAAAACAAAAACAAAACAAAACAAAAAAAAAAAAGTAGAGAGAGAGAGAGAGAGAGCAGAGAGAGCAAAGTAAATGGTTTTCTATTCACCCAATGGCTCTGTCTTCAGCATTGGTGCACCAGGTCGCTGTCTCGTGTCTTGTCCTGCTTGGAGAAGTTCATTCAGCTCTTTTTCTCAGCTTCCTTTGCCTTCTATCCACTGATAACCAGTTCTTCAGCTCACACTTACTCCTGAGGGATATTTTCTCTGACTGTAGATCCTGAGTTGTCAGCTCTTTCCAGTCAACATTTGGCCCCACTATTTAAACTCTTCAGATTATCACCGTACATGTGACCTTTGGCACCTGTGTGGACCATTTCTTCTGTGGAGGGAGTGAGATTGTCCTGGCTCCTTGAAGGCTGGCTCACTTTAGACTTTGTGTCTCCCATCGTGCCATGAGGAGTCTGTCTTTGCAGGGTGGAGGGAGAGTGTTGGCCCATTTCTCTTAGGCCTTCACAGCTGACTTTAGGCCACAGCTCAGCCCCCTGTGAGCTTCAGTATCAGTCCTAGTTCCTCTTTCTGCTCTGGCCTGTGCATATGCCCCTGGCTGAGCTAGATCTCAGTGTCGTCCCTCATCCCATAATGTTTCCACAGCTTTGGTGCATTGTTTGTGGTCAGTTCAAGGGTAGGCCCAGGAACTCCTTTGGTACCACTGTGGAGTCTAGGACTCTTCCCTCCTGCTTCTGCCTGTTCATTTCCTTCTCAGAGGTCTCAGGACGGTCTCACCTGCCTTGTGCAGGTGCTGGAGCTACATTTAAGGGAGCTTATACTGTAGGACCTTGCCGTTATATGGTGTCCCAGGCCTGTAGTCCCATCATTCAGGAGGCCGGCAGGATCAGGAGATTGATGCCAGAGCTGGAGAGAACTGGTCTTGGTGATGCATACCTTTAATCCCAGCAGTCTGGAGGCCAAGAGGCAAGCAGATACCTAGGGTTTGAGACCAGCCTGATCTACACAGTGAGACCCTGCCTCAAAGGGGTAGTTGAGATGGGGACTGAAGAAATGGCTCATGGGTTAAGAAGACTGGTTGACTTTGCAGAGGACCTGGTTCCCAGCACCTGTTTAGCACCTCATAATAATTATCTGTAACTCTGAATCCAGGGGATCTGATGCTGCCTCGGAAAGTTAATAGCTCTTTTAGCATACCTCACGTGATGATCCTGTCAGCCTAAGATGTAATAGACATATGGGCTCCAAGAAACAGGCTGACAGCAATATTTGTTTGGTTTTTCAGGAAACCCCCACCAAAGAGCTGGGACACTGTGGAGGAGAAGCGCACGGCCCTGGGCCCAGCAGCCCAGCAGCATCCTCAGGTTCACCCTACCTAGGGAGGTGCATGAATTCGGAAAGTTCCACAGATGAAGAAGGTATTTGTGCTGTGTTGGTCAGTTGCAAAGTCATTATGCTGGGGTTTTATTTTGTTTGCTTGTCTTTGAAACACTTTCACTATGTAGACCAGGTTGACCTGAGACTTATGAGAGATTCCCCCCGTCTCTGTCTCCCAAGTGCTAGGGATTAAAGACATGTGCTGCCATGTCTAGCTCCTGGTATACTGTTAGAAAGAAGCATCATTTGTTGTTAAATGACCCCTGGAGACTCACACTTGCTGTGTGTTTCTGCTCTGCCATCTGTTGGCAGGTTGTGTTGGTAGGCCCTGGCTCCCTCTCCTTATCAAGAATTGATAATGTAAAGATAACAGGGTGCTGTTCTCACTACAGGCGGAGGCTTCGAATGGGATGATGACTTCTCCCCAGATCCTTTCATGTCGAAAACAACAAGCCTTCTGGGTTCCAAGCCTCCTCTTCAAACCTCCAAGTACTTTTCTCCTCCCCCACCGGCCAGGAGCGCAGAGCAGAGCTGGCCGCATGTGTCCCCCTGCTCCCGGTTCTCCATCTCTCCTGCCAACATTGCCAGCTTCTCTCTCACACACCTCACGGATTCAGACATTGAACAAGGAGGTGAGAGGAGCCCCTACATGTGCTGGGGGGGTGGGGCCATGGTTTAAGCATGATGGCTTTCAGCCAGAAGTACTCTTTTACCCTAGACCCAAAGGGTGATGATATGATGCTATTTTAGTCTGTCTTGAGTAGATTATAAATCTGTTGGAAAATTCTCAGTTTGGAAAGGGGAGGTGGTGGTAAAGGGGTTCCTGGGGTATACTAATCAACTGTTGTTCTACTGTTGAGGCACATTCTTCCCTGTGGTTTCTAGGCAGGTGCTCTATCCCTGAACCCCAGCCCCTCACTGGGGGATTCTAGGCAGGGGCTCTACCACTGAGCCACACCCCAGCCCCTCACTGGAGGATTCTAGGCAGGGGCTCTACCACTGAGCCACATCCTAGATCCTTACTGCTTTATCACTAAGCTTCATCCCCAAGTCTCTTACTTTTTGTTTTGTTAATGAGACAAAATCTCACCAGGTTGCCCTGACTGTCCTTGAACTCACTCTTAGAGTCTAGTTTGGCCTTGAACTTTCAAGCCTTCCACCTCAGTTTCCCAAGCAGCTAAAATAATAGGCCTGGCGCATCCCTCACAGTCCTGACAGTGCATCTGTGGCCACATTTCCCACATTGGACTCACTCCCAGTGCCCATTTCTGTCAAGCCATGCTGGACTGGCCCTGGAGAGCTTGAAGCAGGCTCTGCACGTCTTTTCCTTTTCCCTTTTGCTGCCAGCCCCGCTTCCTCAGGTTACACATCTGTCCCCAAGGAGCACCCTGCACAGGCACCTGCTCTAGCCACACTTGACCTGTGGTTTGGACCTGAGCCCAGGCTCTCAGGGCTCTTCCCTAGCAGTGTTGATTTTGCCATTAAGTCTTGGTCTCTGTGCGATACTGGAGGGCCAGCTGGGAACTCACAGCAGGGACCATTTGAAGTAGCAATACCTGAACATATGGGCCCTTTTCCCTATACCAAGATCAGGAGATAAATATTAATAGGTACATTTTTTATTTGAAGTTTACAGATCAAATAATAAATGTAGGATATAAAGCACTTTTATTTGTTTACTTGGTTTTCACCTGTGCCGATGAGATAATGCCTGTGCCTAAGGATCTCTGAGGGCAAGTGTACAGGTCAGGCTGGTTTTCTTCAGTGCCCCTGAGTGTGACCATGGAGCCTCTGTGGGAGCCAAGCAGCTGTGTGTGCAGAGTCCTACAAGTTGTGGGAAGGAGGGAAGACAGGGCAGCACAGGAAGGCACCAGCTACGATTCCTTTTCCTGCTATTCTGCTCTGGTCACCTCCATGCTGTTACTCTCTGGGAAGTCAGCTCTTAAATCTGACCTGCTTTGTCATGTTGCTTCTGTCTGGGCATAGGCAGCAGTGAAGACGGAGACAAGGACTAGGTGGTTGTGAACACTCTCTCCCAGCCAGCAGCGTTCCTGCTTGTCTACCTGAGCGACGACATCGACTTCGTGCTGACTGGCACCAGACAGTGAGCAGCTCAGGAGTGATGGAGAGCTGGGCCACCATGCCAGGAAGCCAGCTCCCTCTGCAGCGCTCACTCACCTGGGCTGCCCTTGCGCTGGGCATCCTGCTGAGGTGGCCTACTGCCACACTGCTCTGGCACATTCGTGTTGGAGGACCTGAGCACCTCAGGCCACAGGTCTGCTTGTGTGGATGTCTGCCTCACCACACCTGTGTCTCCAGTCTGGGCATGGGTGCCACAGAGGGGCACACCAGGGCAGTGGTCACTAGTGAGCCATATTTATTGTCTTTAAGGAAATCACTAATTGCTCTTTGACTGCACTGTGGGTGAGTGTTCTAAACTCCCAATATAGCATCCCATATAGCATCGTAAATTATCCAAGGAAAACATGGCAAGTCAGGCTGGTGCTGTCCGCTGGCTTGATTTTCCCTTTTTGGTTTTTTTGTTTTTGTTTTTTTTGTTTTTTGTTTTGTCTTCTTGTGTGTTTGTTCTGCATGGTACTGTAAAGCTTCGATATTTTGAGTGTTCTTCTGTCTTCAGACCCATGGGAACCGTACCCAGGTACCTTTCCCCAGGCTGTTCTGATTCTGGGTGTTAGTGTTAGTCAGAGAACATATTTTTGATGAGGCCAGAACTGTTTGTTGAAACAAACTGGGCTGTTCTGTGTTGTTGATTGCATCGAGCATATTTCTATATAAGGTGGATTCTCTGGGCAGCCTACCCTGCCTCTCGTGCTTTTCAATATTTTTGGTTAGAAATCCCATAAAAGTTAGCCATCCGGAACTCAGTGCCCAGGGTCCTTTTCTGGCCAGATGAGGCCATGCACCACTTCCTCCGCACAGAGGCCAGCCTGCAGGAGCTCTGTGTCTCTCAGGCAGGTGGGACCTCTGAGACGCTGGTCCTCACAGAGCTGCAAGTGAGAAGAGCAGTTAGTCCATTCTGGGTACTGCTGAGAGAGCTGTTTGAAAATGTCTGGGGTGGGTTCTTCCCATTCCAGGCCATAGCACCCAGGATACAGGCAGTACCCTGTAGCTGCAAGGAGCAGGGTAGGGACCCCAGCAGGGCCTCCAGCAGCCCTCATGGCCTCCCTTCCTGTATCAAGCACCCAGCTCTCCTCTTGTTCTGAAAGGGATCTCCCACCTTCAGCATAGCCTCTGTACATCATCAAAGGACTCTGCTGTCCCCAACACAAGAGTGAGGCCTTGCTCTGCTGCCCTGGGAGTTCTGCTCTGACAGGAAGTGGTGATGCCATGCTGTGCGGGGACTGCACCTGCTGGGGTTGGTCTTCTCACTTGGGCACCTCACAGCAAATACTTCCCGGTGCTGCCCCTGCTGTCCAGACTCCAGTGTGACAATGGGATGAATCTCCAGGCCCTGGCTAGGACATTGTACTGTCAATCAAAGGGACTTGGGCTCTCCTGCAGAGTGCAAGTGTGGGTGTCGGTGAGAGTTTACGTAGTGAATTATGACCTTTATTATCAAGTCTGATTTGATCCATGAATTTTTTATACTAAGCAATAACTTTACGATCAACAGAAGAAATTTGAGAACAGAGAGTCTCCTTTTCCCATACTTGGTGCAGACCTAGCATGCCTCAACTCCATAGAAAGTACTGGATCTTGTGACATGTATATTAAAAACAGGGCATTTGAAAGTAATTTTGCCAAAATTGTCATAACTGAATTTTTGCTGTGTGAACTTTCTGAATTTTTTTTTTTTAATTTTTACCTCTATCTACCAGTCTTAGTTGAGAAAGGAGACATAATTATAATAAAGTTTTTTTTTTTTTTTTCAAATTACAGGTTTAAGAAGTTCAGATTCACTGATTACAGTCAGGTGGATCTGTATATATAGCCTCCTTTTGCAGCCAGCCTGGGATAGGCTTACTGACATTTGAGGGCTGGCCATCTTTCACCATGTTGAGGGGATTTTAACAATACAATTCCCGTTTATATTTATATCTATATCGCTCTCATGGTTAATTGCCAAAACAAAAGCATTTTATATATTGAGTTGGGGTGGGGGTGGGGTGGATCTTTCTGTGGGGTCGCATGGAAGGGAAGAATTTGTATAAAACTCGTCAACACATCCTCCCAAAATCTCAAGCAATATACAGAAATTTCAGTAGACTAAACTCCAGCCCGTTTTTTAAATGTGAGCATGCGCTTTGCCATCCAATGTGGGTTTTGTTTTGGTTTAGGTTTTGTTTTTTGTTTTTCGAGACAGGGTTTCTCTGTGCAGCTGTGGCTGTCCTAGAACTTGCTGTATAGTCCAGGCTGGCCTCAAACTCAGAGATCCGCCTGATCTCGGAGGCCCTCTGATGCTGCCACCATACCCAGCTGGTTTTATTCTTTAATGATAACTTGGTTGCCCTTGGTGGGCTTTCCAAACCTGTCACTCATGTAAGCAGTGAAAGGAGCCAGTGGTGCTGGTGGGTGCCGTGCGGTGGGCTCAGTGCTCATCTTCCACCTACAGACTGGAAGCTGACTTGTAAGTCCTCTAATGAGAATGACGAGTCCTCTGAGTCCTTCTTGATATCTTCCATCTGTTGTAAGATGACCTAAGTCAGAAAAAGGTAGTTCCCCCTCCCCGAGACTCAGACGCTGCCGGGCAGAAGCCACTCATCGAAAGGTTGCGACGGCAAGAGCCTCTGTTCTTTTGTCAGACGTACAGGCCTGCTCTTAGAGAGTTGGGTTTCTCTGAGGGAGTCTGTCTCCCTGCTGTAAAATGCCTTTTAGAACCTCCCTTTTTTTTTCCCATACTTCGCATAGGGGATTTGTAGAATTAGTGACCTACTGCATGCCTGTCCCCAGGGCCAAGAAAAGAGACAGGCGGCTCCTCAGCCTCCCACTCCTTAGCCTAGTGTTAGGCTCTCTGCGTGCCACGCTTCAACATCCACCTTGAGAGAAGCCACCTCAGTAAGAGTAGGCAGACACAGCAAACATACATCTCAATATTTCTTAAGCAGCAAACGGGGGCACCAGTCTTGGCTTTTAGGAAACTGTTTAACTTACACATAAGTTCTCAAGATGTGTTGGCAGTATTGCGTCACCCACGGCCATCCCAGGGGCTGAACATATGGTGTTTGGTTACTGAAGCCCGCACAGGCGAAGCTGGGTCTTGATGACAGGACTCGTGCATGCACCCACTGTTTCATCCTGTCCACGGCCAGGGGTCTGGGTGGCGCAGTCACACCCATGGCCTGCCACCTACCAGGTTGTACTTAACACAATCAGAAGGGGTTCATGGCAATATAACAGTTAATGAACTTGGAGTTTAAATTGTGTACATTTTTAAATTGTAAGATTTTTACTGTATATTGAAGCTTAGTGTGATTCAATAAATTGCTTGTAATTTAAAAACTATTTAATATTCAAAATAAATATAGTTATATATTTATAATAATCTCTGTTGCTACATTTATTCCTTGTTTTTTTTCCATATGTTGGTTTGGCCTGGTGCTATGGGTCTCTGAGCTCCCTACAGTCCTAAGGGCACGAGGATGGTTCTCAGGGGATGGTAGAGTCTGGTGCATGTATGGCTGTGGGTTCTGTAATCCAACCCTTTCTAGTTACTGAGGAGTTCTAGTGAGATTTGGCTTAGAAGGATTTGACCTTGGCCCAGGCCCTAAATGCTACTCCAAGAGGTCACAGCTAGCCTTTCTGGCTGGGAAATGGCTTATTTTCTGAGAAGACCCATGTTCAGTTTCTAAAACCCATGATGTTTAAAAATCAAAAGATCAGCCAGGTGGTGGTGGCACAAACCTTTAATCCCAGCACTTGGGAGGCAGAGTCAGGTGGATTTCTGAGATCGAGGACAGCCTAGTCTACAGAGTGAGTTCCAGGACAGCCAGGGCTATACAGAGAAACCCTGTCTCAAAAAACAAAAACAAAACAAAAAGACAAAAGATCAGGTAAAGTGAGGCCTGTATGCTTATCATCCAGTTCTGGGGAAGGCAGCAGACCCTGGGGCTCACTGGCCAGCCTAGCATACTATGCCAGATCCAAGCCAGTGAGAGATCCTGCCTCAACAAAACAGAAAATGGTGCACCTGAGGAAAGCAGTTGGTATTGAATTCTGACCTTATACTTGTGCACAGGCACACACACACACACACACCAAACAAAATAGCCTTTCACTGGGCTGGGTTTGGCATGGTGCATGCCTTGAATACCAGCACCTGGGGTGCAAAGGCAGGATGATTGCCATGTGTCCAAAACCAGCCCAGGCTATGGTACAAATGAGATCCTGTCTTAAAAAACAGTAGCAGTTCTATGCGGTATGGGGGTGTTCCAGTCCTTTCACTGAAGTCCAAGAAGAGGGAGGTGACAGCTTTCTACCAGAACCATGGCCTCACATGGCTATGTCACAAGTACTGAGACCCAAGTCCAATAAACTGAGAACTCACCCAGAGCTAGGCAGAGAGTCCTGGCTGCATTTTGACTTGTCCTTATAGCCCTTGGGGTGGGAGTGGGGGGACTGGAGAGATGGCTCAGTGGTTAAGAGCACTGACTGCTTCTCTTCCAGAGGTCCTGAGTTCAATTCCCAGCAACCACATGGTGGCTCACAGCCATCTGTAATGAGATCTCATACCCTCTTGAAGAAAGAAAGAAAAGAAAAGAAAGAAAGAAAGAAAGAAAGAAAGAAAGAAAGAAAGAAAGAAAGAAAGCCCATTGAGGGGCGGGGCACTACTATTAGTTGAGCAGTAACCAGTTATAACCAGTTACCCTTAATTCCAGCAGCGAGATGCTGAGGCAGAAGGGTTGCCATGAGTCTGAGGACAGCCTTGGCTTTGGAGTCTGCCTCTAAAAGGATAAAAGAGCCAGAGATGTAGTTGAACATGCATGAAGCACTGGGTTTGGCACCTAGCACCACACTGCCCTGACACACGTCTGTAACTACAGCACTCACTAGATTAAAGAATACATATTTTCAGCAGGTTTTAGTTGAGTGTGCCATGGCCCAGTTGCAATTCTAGCACTTGGGAGGCAGAGGAGAGGCTGGAGGATCAGGTGCTCAACGGCAGCCTGTGCTACAGCTAGCAAAATGGCTCAGCTGGTAAAGTCACTTGCTGTCAAACCTAAGGACTTGAGTTCAACCCCTACACAACATGGTGGAAAGTAGAAAACAGACTCCTGCAAGCTGTCCTCTGACCTATGATTCATGCACATACACCAAAAATAGCCAGATAGAGGCTAGCAAGAAGACCTGTTTTCTATGAGCAACGTGACACTCACATAGAGGTCTGAGGACAACTTGGGGAGTTGGTTCTCTACTTCCACTTTGTGGGTCCCAGACTCCTCAGCCTTGGCGTCAGGTCCCTCTACTCACAGGCATCTTACTGCTCCACAATCTTATATTGTAATTCCCTTGTAACCTCAGGAAGCGGAGACGTGTGCTTGGTTGGTTGGTTTTCCTAATTGTCTGACTCTTGAAAACTGTGATACCCTGCTACTAGGAGCTCTGGTGACCTGGGTGGCATCCCCGATGCACTCCATTTCAGTAAGGGGAGACAAAAGGGGGAAGCAGCCCTGTCCTTGAGCCCTGAGGACTAGCAGAGTCCGCTGGAAAAATCAGGGTGCTCCAGGGCAGGGAAGGAGAGGTCTTGCCAGCTTTGCTCAGGAAGTGGCTGCGGTTCCTGTAAAACTATGCAGGGTGGCTTATCCTACACTCTGTTCTGAGTCTTCACCCTAAGGCCAGGTGTCCTGGCCAGGTGCGATCCGGGTTCCCCTCTCTCCCCAGAGAGGCCGCAGGCTCTCAGACCCGGAGGGAGGAAAGGGGAGGCGGGTCTGCAGGAGTCCGCTGGGCCAGGGGCGTGGCCGCAGGTGCTGCCCTGGCCCCGCCCAGCGAGCTTATTTACATGCTTCCCGCAGCCCCGCCTGTGGTGGCTAAAGCTACGTGTCCTTGTCCCCCCGTGGGCAGCCTCTGCGCGTAAGGCTTCGGATCCTCAGGTAAATCAAAGGGTTGGGGGGACTGGATAGGACTGCTGGGAGGGGGATCCAGAAGCGGGACCAGCCGGCCGGCAGCTGTTGAGGAAAACAGGTAGATGGTGGCTTTCACTCAGACTGGCTGGTGCGGTCCACGTGGTAGAACTGGGGGCTGCTGAAGGGCCTTGGCAACTGTCAGTCTGACCTGTGAGCTGTCCTGTGTGCACTCACTTCGGTTCTGGTTCTGATCATGTCTGGACCTGTGTCATGACCAGCTGTAAACGTGATATCTTAAGGGGTGCTGCCTGTCTAGGACAAATGACAGTGTGTGTGTGGGGGGACCCATAAGCCAGGATTGGGACCTGTTCCTGGGAGGTTTAAATGAATTGTCAAGTACCAAGGCTCAGGAGGTACTTGAACAGTAAGGGGCAGGGGACCTGAAAACGGTTCCCAGATCAGTGGGGAGGGAGGGACGGTAGGTTAGAGAAAAGTGGGTCAGTGTGAGCTCAGCCAGGGCTTTGGGAGCACAGGTAAGTCAACTCAGGGTTCAGTGTGAACAGGATGCACCTAGGTATCCACTATGCACCAGTGGTCAGCTGCACTAGCTAAGGAAGCAATGAGATAGCCATGCTGCATGCCCTCTGGCCACGCTGAGTGACCGCAGAGGGGCCGTGTTCTGAATTTCAGTTGGAAGGGCCTCAGCTAGCCACCACCTCCTGGGAAAATCAGCCTGGAGCTATGAAGACCAAGAACCGGCCCCCACGGCGCCGGACACCCATGCAGGACACAGAAGCCACTCCAGGAGAGCAGATGCCTGACAGACCTCAGTCAGGCTCAGGGGGATCAGAGCTGACAAAGGGTCTTCGGAGCAGGACAGCCCGTGCAAGTGGAGCTCGGGGAGAGATCAGCCGCCGGAGACAGGGGTCCAGAGGCCGCAGAGAGAACAGTGTTCAGAGGCGGCTGGAGAGCAACGAGCGGGAGAGACAACGGATGCACAAACTCAACAATGCCTTCCAGGCACTTCGAGAGGTTATCCCGCACGTGCGGGCTGACAAGAAGCTCTCCAAGATTGAGACCCTCACACTGGCCAAGAACTATATCAAGTCGCTGACCGCCACCATACTTACTATGTCCAGCAGCCGCCTCCCAGGGCTGGAGGCCCCCGGTCCTGCACCAGGCCCTAAACTATACCAGCACTACCATCACCAGCAACAGCAGCAGCAGCAGCAGCAGCAGCAGCAGCAGCAGGTGGCTGGAGCCATGCTTGGTGTCACCGAGGACCAGCCCCAAGGCCACCTGCAACGCTACTCTACACAGATCCACAGCTTCAGAGAGGGGAGCTAGCGCGTGCTTTGGGCTCCTGAGTGGGTTGGCAGTGCCAACTGGCCTGCTCATCTCAATTCTGGCCCCTCTGCGACACAAGCCCCAGACTGGTAATGGCACTATTGAGGACCTTGAGGGGATTCTGTTTTTGATGAAAGCTCTCATGTGGCCCAAGCTGGCTTTGAACTCCTGATCCTCCTGAGCTCTGTCTTCTCTAGGGCTGGGATTACAGGCATATGTCATGATATGGTGCCATGCTGGGGACTGAGCTAAGGGCTGTGTGTAGGTTAAGCAAGCTCTCTAGCAACCGAGGTGCATCCCCAGCCCAAGGTTGACTCTAGTTACTCCATTTTCCTTGAAAGCCACCTCAGACACCAACACGTGGCAGTTTTTCCTAGCCACCCCGGGGACCAGGGCGTGATCTGGACCTTCAAGGCATATTGAGGCCCCAGGCTCCAGGGAAAGCCTACCTGTCCTTGCTGCCCTTTGACAAAGGATGGAAAGGGAGAGAGAGTTCTTGCCTTCCTTACAACTCATGTGTGGTGGCTAAGGGATGACTCCAGCAAAAACTTGACTTACAAATGTCCCTGCAACTGCTGAGCCTAAGGTCCATCCCATTTTGTGGGGCTATGGGAAACTGGACCCAGAGTGCCACTCAATCCCTCAGGGAATATACAGCAAAGCCAAGATGGCATTCCGTCTCGTTTTCTCATTTTATAGGGTTGCCCTGGGTCCAACTCAACAACTGGAGTTAGAAAGGCCTAGTCAGGCCCAATCCCATAGGACTTTAAGAGAGAGGGCTCCCCACCATCTCTCTCCTTCCCCCTCTCCCCACCCCCAATGGAGACTTCTGGAAAAGCTGCCTCGTCCTAGGCTGTGGCTGACTACAGCCTAACCCTAGGATCTGAGGCCCTGTGTGGAAACCAAGCAGGGCCTTGCGAAGAGAGCTCTGTACCAGGAGAGACTTGTCCCAGGCCTCTTATAGACTTACCACAGTGCCCCCTCTCCATTACAGGTGTACCCCCCCCCCCGCTAGGTATTTCACACTCTTCTCGGTTGGGCCCCCTGATGTATGGTTGCCATGCATTTCTTCACAAGCCATTTGGACTTAGCTCTTGGTACCTCTGGTGTTTTCTCTGAGGCGGAAGCTGGAGTGACAGGCATGTCCCACCCCCAACCAGTTCATTAATAAGGAGGGCTGAGCTGTTGGCAGCCTGGCTGCCTCAACCCAGCTTCCGTCCTCGTCCTCGGGGCGTTCCTGCCCCACTGGCTCTGCAGGGCTTCAGTTCAGACTACTTTGCTGTCACTTGCCCTTGGCCTCTTCCTTCCTCCCTTGACTCTCTGCCCAGAACTGGCTTGGTTCCTTGGGGCCCATACCCCCCATCCCCACTTTTAGAATGACAGGAGTCTCACTATGTAGCTCAGGCTGGCCCTAAACTGATTTTTT
>JADRCD010205462.1:0-14162 GCA_019843815.1 Montemys delectorum | reverse complement strand
TTTTTTGGACATGTGCTGCTTGGTCTATCCTCCTGTTTCAGCCCCTCCCTCTGCCCCCAAGTGCTGTGAACACAGGCTGGGGGAGAGCCCTGGCACCCCAAGAAATAGATAATACATTAGGCCTGGGGGTGTCAGTCTCCTTCTCCCAGTGAGGCTTGATTTGTACAGTTTTCCAGTCCTGGAGACCTGGTCTGGTCCTGTCCGCAATCGTACGTAGGTCAGGTAGAGACTGGGGGCCTTTGTGTCTGTTATTCAGGGATGGCTACTGGGAAAGGTCAATAGTCAGGGAATTTGCCAGTGTGCATGGAGACCAGGCACAACTCCAAGTTGGAAAGGCAGAGCCCAGATATCTACCTTGCTATGGGGGACTTGCCCAGTGGAACACAAAGGCCTCAGCCGACAGACAGAGCTACAAGCCCCATGGCTGGCTTCTGTATGAGCCTAGGCCAGAGCTGGGCTCCTTCTGTCCGACCTTGCCTAGAAGCACAGGGACAAAGGGAAGCTGTCCAGCCAAACCTCTGCCCTAATGCCTGGCTACAGCCCAGGGTTGTCCAGGGTCACTGTTTGGCAGGACCACAGCCTCGTGGCACTTTGTCCCCCACAACCTGCCTTTTGTACACCCCTGCTTCCCAGGGGGTAACATGGGCCTAGCTGTCTAGTTCTTTACTGGTGACAGACAGGACCTATATGTCCCTTGGCCACATCACAAAGTATCTGTAGGGACTCCAGTTCCATTAGGAGTCTGTGATACCAGGAAGTCCTGTTGCTCTGTCTCCCTGTCCCAAGCCCAGGGTGATCCTGTTTTTGGAACTGGAGCATGGGTTGACCTCCAGCTGACTACGTGGTGAACGATGATCAACTTCTTCTGCCTCTTTCTCTTATGCTGAGACTGAGGTATGAGCTTCCACACCCCATTTAGACAGTGCCGGGGAGCAAGCACTCTGCCCACCAATCTACACCCCTAGTGTGCTCTCTTCTGTCCTACTGGGTAATGGGGCTGGAGCTGCCCCTTGACCGGGACACCTAGGATCTGAGGCCCTGAGCCTCTGTACACGGAGTGACTTGTCCTGGGCCTCCAGATCTCACCAACTTCACATCAGCACAAGCAGAGAAACCTGAAATGTGACCTGTCAGGAAAAAGCCATGATGAACAGCAGGGACTGCACCTTGCCTGTCACCTCGGTGACAACGTTTCTTAAGTGACCTGGACCGTCTATGTTTTCCCCTTGTTCCCTGAGTACTAATGAAATCGCCAGCTGTTATCTTAAAATGAAAAGACTTCACTGCTACTGTGCTCTGGCCCCAGGCCCAGAGACCTGTGCCTTTTTAACACAAGTGCCTAATAAAAATCCATCAGTCACGGCTATGGTATAAATTTTTATTAAATAGAACATCTGGGGAGCCTAGACAGTTTGGTGCTGCTGAGGGAGTAAACGGTTTGTGCTCAGCGGCGAGAGGGTGTGTCACCCTGGGGACACCCTGGCGGCGGCGCTCAGCTCAGAACCATGTACAGAAGAACACGGAGGTCACGGCTGCTGGGGACAAACCTGGATGCCCCCTTGGAATCCTGACACTGACACGAGGGTGACCCCTTGACGCCTCTCTGCCCATGGGTGTGTCTGGTCCCACCTCTGGAAATTTGGAGGACATGGGACCAACTCATGTCCTTGGGATGGGACCCCAGAGTAGTTTCCTCTTAGCTTCTGGGGATACCCCTCCTGACCACGACATCGCACAGAGAGGATTCTAGGGTAAACCAGTTATGGGTCTGTCTTTGTCTCAAAATAAGTGGAATCGGGCTTGGCTCTGGCACTGAGCAGTGTCTGAAGCGCCAGGCATCCCCTGCCGGGGTACACGTTCACCATGGGCCAGTGCCACTCCACAGGGCACAGATTTCTTCTTTCAAATCCGGAGTGCAAGCTGCCTCCACCCAGACCCGACCACCTCGCAACATGATCCTGTGCAAGGAGGCCCTGGCTTCATATCTGAAAGAGGGGCTAAACTGGAGTTCATAATGCTGATTCTCTGCAAGGAAAACTACCTTCCAGTGCACCACAGGAGGGGACCCCAAACCTCCAGGATAAGACCTGCAGCTATCTTGTTTTTCTGAGGTGGGGTCTTATTTATATAGCCCAGGATGCTTCTCTCCATCTCGTTTTTTGAGGCAGGGTCTTATGTATGTAGCCCAGGCTGGCCTCAAACTTACTACGGAGCATGAGGATGTCTTTGCCTTCACCTTCAAGAGGACAGACATGCACTGTCATGCCTGGTTTATTTCTCTAGATATTTATTTTTGTGACAGTCTTGCTATGTAGTCCTGTGTAGTCTCAAACTCACAATCCTCCTGCCTCAGTCTCCTGAGTGCTGGGTCTACAGGCATCCAGCTCTTTGCTTAACTTTTGAAGCAAAACTCCATTTGGAAAACCTGCTAAGGAATGACCAGACTGGGGCCTATAGACCTGAACCCCACGACTATTTCTCCTGGAGGCAATTTGGGGTCCTCAGGTGTGGAAGGGTTCTCCCTGCCTCTGCCTCTCTCAGGCCAGAAATTCTGCTCTGCATTCCTGGCCTGGAAAGATGGGAGGTATAGCAGGCAGGGACCAGGGCTGAGGGCCTCAGACTGTAGTTATCTCACCTCTTCCCTACAGCACCCCGCATAGACTCAGAACACGTGTGGGAGCGCCCCCACAGTTTCACATCTCTGCTATTTCGCCAGTGCTGCAGAAATGGCTCACTCTGACCTGACTCCTTGTGTGTGGGGCCCTGGGTGATGCCCTCCCAGACTGCACAATAAAGGCTCTCAGTTCTGGTCCTTCAGGCTCAAACCATCCTTGCCTCCAGGTGAGGAGTGGCCTCAGCAGCAAACAGGACCTGGACCATGGGCCTCCTGATCCCTGGACATGTTCCTAGGGACCCTGGTGGCATTGGCCCGGACAGAGATGTGGTCCCAGCCTCCCTACAATCAGAAAGCCATGTCACTTAGGACTTAAGTATTCTACCAAAGGCCCTCCCACAAACCCCCATGCATAGACAGTGTCATAGAACAGTCCCAGATTGCCACTGCACTCACACCAATGCCATAGTCCCAGCCCTGTCCCTTGGGCTCCCGAGGCTGGACACCCATGCGACGACACACTGTCCCCCGGCTCAGGCCATGGCTCCCCTGGACTTTGTTGGCAATCACCCAGACCTGGAATAGACTTTTGTTGGGGCAGCTGGATACAGAAGGGGGAGACCAGAGAGGGGATCCCTCTTCCCACGGCCAAGTAACCTGATCTCCTCCACCTCACCTGGTCCAGTGGCCCCACGGACACTTTGCGCACATTGTTGGACACATGCTCCCAGCTAGAGCCCTGCGGGTAGCTGGGGGTGATCCCTGCTCGGTACCACAGGTTCCCTGGGGAGAGAGCAACCAAGGTCATCAGAGAAGTCCTTTGGGCCTATCTTGGCATGCTGTGGGGTCAATCCCCAGCTCCTCCTCCAACCCTTCACACCCACAGGCTCTTAGATGACCTACAGCCAGAAGCCTGGGCTACAGCTAGCCCTGTCTGTCTGTGTGGTGGGCTTCATAAACATCCCACTGCACCTTTTGAGGCTCACAGCCCCAGCCTTTCTGCTGAGGTTGAAGCTGAAGAGCAAATAAAAAAGGGAACCGGATCTAGAGGCAAAACCCTGGACTCCAAGAGTGGCTTTTATTGTTGTTTTGTTTTTTGTGGGGTGTTTTGTTTTGTTTTGTTTTCAGTCTCAGTCCAGGCTCCTTTCGAACTCCTGATCCTATGGCCTCTATCTCCGAGGACTGAGATTACAGGTGTGCACACCACACCACACCACACCACACCACACCACACCCAGCCCATGCAGTGCTGGGGACTGAGCTCAGGGCTTTGTGTGTTTGAGGCAGGTGCTCTAACCAACTGAGCTGGGTGTTTTCTCTGGGTTTTCTGAGATGGGGTCTTACTATGTAGCTTAGGACAGCCTTTTTCACTTAACTTTCCCGGAATAGGATTCCAAGACATGCCCCACCATACTCGTCTTCAAAGTTTGAGACAGGGTCTCATGTGTTCCGAGCTTGCCTTGAACTCTCCCAAGTGCTAGGATTACAGGCCTGTGCCCCCACGGCTCCAAGCCATCCATCCATTTCCTACCTATCTCATCAATACGATCGGTACAGTCCTGAGAGGAAGTGACGCAGGGGTCAGAGATGGCCAGTAGCCAACCCTGTGCTGCCTGTGGGGCCCCTGTGTTCCACACCCGGGTGGAATCTCCTAGATAATATTCTAGAGCAGTGGTTTTCACCCTTCCCGGTGCTCTGACCCTTTAATACAGTTGTGGTGACCCCCCTCCCCCCCAAACATAAAAGTCTTGTTGCTACTTCAGAACTGTAATTTTGCCGTTATAAAGCATGGAATTATCTGGGATTCCTGATGGCTTTAGGTGACACCAAAGAGGTCACGACCCACCCTCAGGCTGGAGAACCACTGGGCCTGGGTGTCACAAACTGAGTAAGGCTCTCTCTGAACTGGTGCTTCTAGTTTCATGCAGGGGTCCCATGGGTTCTGTCTTGGTCCAGGCTCTGGGTGGCTTCTGAGGGCCAGGGCTTAAGCTGAGCTCAGTGTCCCATCTCCATGGTGAAGACGATGCAGGAGGGTGACCTTCCTTATACCCAGGGAAACAACACAGAAAGGTCTGGATGCTTCTAAACGATGCTTTGAGAAGGGAGTGACGTCCCAGCCTGCTTGTGGCCTGGTCATGATCCAACTGTACATCCATGGGACCCTATCCCCCACCTGTGACCACACAGACAGATAAATTAACTTGCCATTTTCATCCAAGGCATAAACTGATGTCTGGCCCACAGACACCTGTGTCAGCTTCTGCTTGGGAGGAGAAGGGATGTGGTACCAGCAGTCACCTGTGTTGGGAAAGCTGAGTCAGGAAGCAGCTGGGAGACCCCACACCTGTGAGCCCAGACCCAGGCCTGTCCAGTGCTCTAACGCTCTGAGTCCCTGCAGCCAGCATTCTGTTTCAGTTGAAACCCCAGCTGAACAAACGTGTGGCTGGGGCTCAGTGTGTGAGCTGAGAGTCATGGAAGGCCACCTCAGGCTCTGCCATCCCCCCAGTATTCCAGGTTTGCCCAGGGTCCTTTGGAGGTCTGTCCTGGGTGCTGATGTTAAGCCCACTACATCCATGTGACATGAAGGTGCCCAGCCTGGTACATGGGTAGGAGGAGATGGACTCAGAACCTGACCTTCAATTCCCTGCAAGCCAAGGAACAGACCAGCATAGTTCTCGCCCCTTGAGATACCACAGGTCAGAAGCCCTCCCCAGGGGTGATGTCCCAGGCTGTCCCTGTATGGATGAGCTGGCCTCTGGGGGAGTAGCCCAACTCATACCTGGGACTGTTCTAGAAGATGTCCTCTGAACTGAATAAGAGACATGGCCACCATCTAAACAGGAACCTCCCCCCACCCTTCCCACATGCCACCAGAGATGGGGTATGAGGGATAGGTGTCACTCACCAGCTGGCTGGGAGGGAGACACGGAGCCCCGGTAGAATGCAGAGCCATCCCTGGCCACAGCCCACACCTGATAGCAGGCTCCGATGGAGACAGAGGCGAAGGGCTGGTCAGTGCCAACATGCAGCCAGGAGGAGCCCTGGAGATGGATGGGTGAGGGAGATTACAGAGGGGCCAATGGGATCATCTGGCCTCCTCTTTCCTCGGAGTCTGAGATTCAAAGCCAGCCTGAGAGGGGAAGGGCATCCAGGGCCTAGCCTGGTCTAACACAGCCCTAACTACAGTGTGACCATGGCCTACTGTTGAAGGCCTGGACTCAGGCTCAAAGGAAAGGTAACACCATGTACACTTCCTCAAGAGTACTAAAGAACCCCCATTGCCCCCAGGCCTAGAGAGATGGCAACCCTCTGTGCCAATCTCATCCTTGGTACTACCTGCCTCGTTTGGATTACATACAATGTCCTACCACCCTGGAGACCCGTTCTGGGCAGGTCTGGGGAAACCTGAGGCCAGGTGCCTCTCAAGGAAGACTCCTGATGTCCCGAAGGTTCTACAAAACCAATGACAATCCCAGAAGGCCAGGGGGCTGGTGCTCACCGCAGGGTTGAGTTCAGACACACTCAGGCGGCACAGGACGTCCCCCTTGTCACTGACAGCCCACAGTGCAACATTGTGTCCTTTCCTGTCAGCATCGGCACTCTCTGGGATGATGGATACATCGCTGAGGGTTATGGGGGCCACCTCCAGCCATGGCCCACTGGTCACCAGCTTGCATTTTCTGTGCAGGGGAATTGGAGCCTGGGTCCAGTGTCCAGGTGTGACGGGGAGCCTCGGGACTGCTTACCACTGCCTATTGCTGACACAGCTCAGCTCGGCATGCAGAAGCTGAGATGGGCAGCCATGACAGGGCTAAGGGTAGACAGCAGACTCCTGCACTCCCCGGGGGGGGGACCAAGGCGGGGGAGGGGAGCACCCAGTAGATGGGAATGATGGATTCCTCTCTGCCCTTCCCCCCCAACTCACCCTCCAACCTATGGGCAGAGTCCAGCCAGTGACATTTCTCTTATTTGTTCTTCAGAACAAACTTCAGAAAGCTGAGCAGAGAGCCCGCAGGCATTTCCTGGGCTGACATTTACTTTGACTCTGGTCGTCCCCTCCCCCCGCCCCCCCTGCCGCTTCTTTCCTGGGGACTTAAGTCAGAGGCCAGCAGCAGTTCTGGCTCAAGAGAGACCAGTGTCTCCTTCCCTGGACATAAAGGAAGAATGGGCCCTGGCCCCACCACCCTGAGGGTCCTGTCTCTCACCTGGCCCAGCACCTTCTCCTGACAAAATCCTTTATGGTTTTGTACCCGTGGTAGGAGCTGCCAGAGGGAGAAATGGTGCAATCAAGTTCATTTCGTGGAACACTCTAGAAAATGACACTGCTCACATTTTTCTCATCTCAGTCACATGAGTAGAGGAGTAGCTGTGGCTGTGTACAGTTCTCCTAACTGCCCCGATGTGGTCAGGGGCTGAAATGTAGCTTTCAGGGGTCCCGAGGCCTGGGCATGGCAGCCACCGTCCAGAGTGTCAGGCTCAGCACCCCTACGGTTTGTCTCCTCCCCAGCCACTATCAGAGTGTGCTGCGGGAAGGGAAGCCTTCAGGCTAGCTGAGAGGCCTCACTGCTATCTCAGGGGATAGCCTGGACTCTCACCCTCATCTGCTCAGAAGCCACCCAGATGGACCCTGGCTTAGGTTCTCCTGGTTCATTTGTCTCCTGACCTCTGCACTGCACGGGGGCCTGAACCAGCCTCACGGGCTCTCGGTACAGTGTGATAGCCGCCAGTCTCAACTTTCTGACTTGCCACCCGCTTGCATTTGTACATGTCTGCGTGCACGCGCATGTGTGCATACACTGAGCACGGAGGAGGATGGCCTTGGCTGCCATTCCTCAGGCACCCTTTACCCTACCCCAATCCCACTTTTGAGACAGGGTAGGCTGGCTATCGACCCCCAGGGATCCTCCTACCTCCACCTCCCCAGGGCTGGGATTTCAAGTATGTGACTACTCACATACTTGAGTTAGGTTATAGGGATCAAACCCAGGCCCCACGTTTGCAAGGCAAGTTGCCCTTTGCCAGCCGAGCCACCTACCCAGGCCTAACATACCACCTACTTCACCTTGTACCCAGTTGCCTCAGCCTGCCTGGCTTCCCAGGATGCCTTCTTCTTCACTCCAAAGGACTCCTGCTGCCCCTCCCATAGCCTGGCATCCACGGCCTGAGCTCTAATTCTCCCCTGCCCCACCTCCCACACTCTAATGGGTTCCATCTCTGCATGAATGTCTTAGGCCAAGGTTACATTATTGGGCTTTGTTGGAACCTAAAGACCCAGTATAGCAAAGACAAACTCTTCTACCACAACCAGGGTATGGGCAGAGCTCCCCAGGGTCCCTCCCACTCCAACCCTGATGCAGCTCAGATAACAACATGGGGGCGGGGGGTGGGGGGATTCTGCTAATCAGCCAGGCTGGAGCAGAGGGACCCAGCCCCAGAGGCTTGGGGCATGAAGAGACGCTCACGCAGGGAAATCACTGGCGTACTGCCATCCTTCCTGATCGGTGCCTCCAGGGACACTGAAGTCCACATACCAGTCAGAGACCTGGGGAAGAGTGACTCAGTATGAATGGTCAATGGGGGAGTCTCTCCCTGCCCCGCCCCACCCCCCCCCACCCCCGCCAAACCCACAGACCAGTAGAAACCTGGGGGATAGGACCCCTACCCACACAGAGGGAGGCAGGACTCACCCAAGTCCACTGCAGCGATGGTGGCTTTGTGCCGGCCTTGGTGCACTCCTGTAGCCCCGTGACATCACTCCACATGAACCGGTCAGTGGGCAGACCCCTGCAGGACAATAGATATAGGCTAATGGCAGGGGACTCAGAATATACCCTGCCCTGACACTCCTGGCAATAGGCTCATACCTCATGGCTGGGGACATGGCAGAACTACCTGAATGAGACACCTCTAGACCCACCAGAATTCTCCCAGGGTGGGGAGACCAACTGGAGTCACCCAGTGTCGCCACAGTGCCTGGGCCATATCAACCAACCCATCTACTGAAGCCATGGCTCACCGTGTGGTCTGAGTCAGCTCTTTCCCTTAAGCCTTATTAATAGCTGCTGCCTCAGGCCCTAGGATGCTGCAGTCCCTTGCCCAGTAACCACAGATGAGACCTTAGCTGGAAATGATGGTCAATCTTTTGTTTTTTATGGTTCTTCGGTTTTTCGAGACAGGATTTCTCTGTGTAGCCCTGGCTGTCCTGGAACTCACTCTGTAGACCAGGCTGGCCTCGAACTCAGAAATCCGCCTGCCTCTGCCTCCCAAGTGCTGGGATTAAAGGTGTGTGCCACCACTACTGCCTGGGCAATCTTTTGCTTTGTTTTGAGACATTTTTTTCTGTGTAGCCCTGGCCAACTTGAACAGATAAGACAGCTAAGAGATTGCCAAACTGTCCTTTTGAGTATTCCCACACGTTATTTAGGGCACGAAGGCTCTGACATAATCTACCGATGGATTCAAGATCTGGACTGACCACTGGGAGAGGGATGTGCCGAGGGAGGCGGGCTTGGTAGGAGGAACGAGGTCACAGGGAATGCCCTGTCCTAGTTACCTGTTGCTCAGGACTCCTCCTGCTGCCTCTCTGCTTCCTGGGTCCAGGAGAGCAGTCTCCCTCTCTCTACCTTTCCACCATGACACCTCACCTCCTCACAGGCCCGGATACAATGCAGCTAGCAAGGACAATAGCTTCATGTACAAAGAAATCTGGCGGTGGCACACACTTGTAACGCCAGCTCCCTGGGACTACGAACTCCAGTGTCCACATAGCGGTTTTACAGAGACATGTTGGTGTCCCACTATTTATAAGCTGCATGTGCCAGCTTCCATGTGATAGTCACTAAGCGGAGTGATTTGGGGAACTGTGCCTGCTAGTAAGATTTCTCAAAAGGGTTTTTGCATTTGTTGCCTTTTGTGAGAGAGAATCTTTCACGTTATAGTCCTGAAACATACCAGGTGTCCAAGCTGGCTTGAACTTACATTACAAAGATCCTCCTGCTTCAGGTTCCTGGAAGGACAGGAGCCACTCATGGTACCCAGCTTAAAAGGTCTAGGGAGGGGAGACTAAATTTAAATTTTTAAAAAATGTATTCCTGCCAGGCAGTGGTGGTACACGCCTTTAGTCTCGGCACTTGGGTGGTGGAGGCAGGCGGATTTCTGAGTTCGAGGCCAGCCTGGTCTATAGAGTGAGTTCCAGGACAATGAGGGCTACACAGAGACACCCCCCCCCCCCCCCCCAAAAAAAAAAGAAAAGAAAAAAAAAAGTAATCCCAGCCCGGCAGTGGTGGCACACGCCTTACTCCCAGCTCTTGGAGGCAAAGGCAGGGGGATCTCTAAGTTTCAGGCCAGCCTGCTCTACAGAGTAAGTTCTGGGATAGCCAGGGCTACACGGAGAAATAAATACTGTCTCCAACAATCAAACAACTGCATTTTTAGGGGATGGGGTGTGGGTGGGGGGTAAGGGTGTATGCACATATGTGCGTGTAGGTGCCTGTGGAGTCCAGAGGAGGGTGTTGGGTCCCCTGAAGGTAAAATAAAGGTAGTTGTGAACTGTCTGTAGGTGCTGGGAACTAAACTCTGGTCCCCTATAAGGACATTATGCACTCTTAGCTGCTGTGCTCTCTCTTCAACCCTTAGATTAATAAAAAATGTTACTCTATGTGGATGTGTGTATGCCTGTTGTGAATATGCCATGCATGCAGTACCTGCAAAGGCCAGAAGAGGACACCAGATCCCCTAAAGCTGGCATCAGAGGGAGTCAGGTTAGCAGCTGATGAGGCAAACAAACTCACATCTTTGGTGAGAGCAATTTTGCACTCTTAACCACTTAGCGATGTTTTTATGGAGACACAATCTAATAATAAACTTTTAAAAGAAAGGGAAGAGTCTGGAGAGAGAGGGTACTTGATAAAATGCTTGCTTTGCAAGTGTGAGGAGTCCATTTCAATCCACTGAACACAAGTGAAAGAGCTGGGCCAGGCTGAGAGATGGCTCAGTGACTAAGCTTGGATTGCTCTCGGTGAAGACCCGAGTTTGGTTCCCACTACCCATGTTAGGAGGCTCACAACTGCCTGCAACTTCTGCTCCTGGATCCTGACCCAGGGTCTTCTGGCCTCCAATGAGATATGCACGCACGCGCGCGCACACACACACACACACACACACACACACACACACACACACACACACACTTAAAAACAAAATAAATCTTAGGGGAAAAAAAACTGGGTATAGTGGTATGCACTTGATGGTACAGAGGATACCTACCTGAGCCTCATCTCTGGCCTCTGCAGGCACATGCATACACACGAATGTGCTCCATCCGGTTACTCCAGGCTGGAGGCCTGACAGGAGCTCCAGGCTAAGCTGAACATTACCGTCAGCTTTTGTCAGGTCTGTGGCCTGGGCCGGACAGCACCCTCAAACATTCAGGCCACTCACCTGCTGGTATAGCCCGTGACGGGGTTCCAACGCTGGTTCTCATAGATGTAGATGCTCTTCACGTCTGACTGTGTGTAAATGTTGCTGGTGCTGCTGGCCAGGCCTAGGCATGACGGGGACAAGAGGCCGCTGGGACCCAGGCCATATTAATGCTGAGGCTGCCAGGGGCTTGGCCTTTCTGCCTGAAACATCTTAGCCCAGTGGAGGGCAGATCAGAGCCAGGGCAGCTGAGGGTGGGTTATGTGATCTCAGAGGGACCCGCCTCACTTAGGTTTCTCTCTCCTCTGTGTTCCTCAGCTTCTCTGGGACCGCATGGCTTCCACAGGAGCAATTCGCAACAGGCCCTCACTCTATGTCCCAGACTGGCCTCAAATGCACAGAGATCTGCCGGCCCCTGCTTTGGCCCCTGCTTTGGCCCCTGCTTTGGCCCGCTTCCCAAGTGCTGGTAGTAAATAAAGGCAGGCTACAGAACCGGCCCTTCTCCGTTCTGATTAAAGCCTCGTCTTTGCCCTGCTGTCTTCTATCTCATACCCAGCAGGTGCCTGCCTGGCTCACCTTATTAGCAATATAACATATAACCCTTGAGTGTCTAAAGGTCCTCAAAGGCAGAACAGAGACCAGAAGTGATTCCTGCCACAAGGTCTGGAAGCTCTTGGCCTGAGACTGTGGACCACAGTTCTCTAGGGTCGGCTGCATCCCCACCATGAGGTACTGTATTGGGACTGTGACACAGAACAGTGTATCTTGAAGCCTGCTTTTGTCTCTACTTTCCACCCTAAACTTGGGGGATCCCTATGGTTGGGGATGATTGGCTCTCCCTGAAGACTCTCGGATTTGGCACAGTTGGGGAACAGGGGTTCTAGAGCTGCCTAATGCACCCTGAGCTTCATCTATGAAATGAGGTGCTGAACAAACCAGAGGACCCTGACAGCTGCTGTTCCAGAAACGTCGAGTTCCTCTGTTCTGCTGGTGGGATCCCAAGGGCAGTTTTGGAAGCTAGGCCTATTTTCTGGGTTCTCAGGCCCTGTGGATTGGCCTAGGACAGCCCTCTGTGGAAGCTGGCAGTGGTGAAGGTCACCTGTCAGCCAGCTGTTAAGTGTCCGCCCTGGGACAGCAGCCCTGGAAGGGTAGCCAGGTGGGGATTAGGGGAGGTTATGCCCAGAAGGTTCTGGGAGTTAATCTGGCCAGCCCCAGGTGCTCAGAGCCACCCTCACCTTGGAAGCAACCGCCGCCATAGCCGCCTGTGTATACCCATGCCGTGTGATCGTAGCCAATGCCCCACACCACGCCTCGGCTGTTGGCCTCTATGATCCGCAAGTGGCCTCCCATCTGTCGCCAGAACCTGTAGGGGTGATAAAAGCCCCTCAACTCAGTTGTCCAACCAGCCATTCATCCTGGAGTTAGACCTCACGTGGCCAAATACTACAAGTCTGAGGCCTCCGGGCCATCAGAACAGATAACCCACTTGGCTCCTGTTTGAGTCGACCATACAAGAGGCAGGGTGTCCCTGAGAGCTTGTTTCCTTCACCCCTGGACCACACTGACCATGGGACAGGACAACAGTCTAACCCACAATGCTCCCCTCTCAGAGCTTGGAAGTGGAGTCGGTTTTAGTCACAGTGTGCTGGGTGCAGCCAGGCTTAAATGTCAAGGCACACAGCAGGGAACGTGCCGTTTAATCCTCTGTGCGAGGGACAGATAGCCAGCTGGCTCCCAAGCCATCCCAGGGAGGCTACCCAGGGACAGCTACCTCCTAAGCAGGAGACTAGGTTGGTTTTCTATAGGCTCTGCCTCTGCCACCAGGAGGTACCCACACGACATTTCGGTCTATGATTCTGAGCTGGACTGTGATCACTTATAAGGGTGTTCAGGGCTTCCCTGGGAGCCCTCACCCATCTTCTTCCTCCTCAGAGCTCCTACCTGTCCCTTTAGAACTTCTTGTACCACGTCTCATGGATCCATCCCAGGCTGTCCTCAAACTCACTCAGTTACTGGGTACTGGGGGATGGACCCACTGTTCCTACAGTGTAGACAAACACTCGAACAACGGAACTACTCAGCTCCCTCTCACCCCATGGTTTTAAGTGCCCCAACAGAGGAAATCCAGCCCCAGGATCCCCCGTATCTGAAGGCAATGGGAGCCCATTCCCTCTCTCCCATGAGCTTGTCACTACTCCAATCCCGAGACTTCCACCCTTAAGACACACTCCAGGCTCCTCCCTCTCCTCTCTGCTTCCAGGGCCCCCACACTGCAGGGTCTCAGCAGGACTGGAAGGGACTGAGCCCCTAGGTTCAGATCTGATGAAAGAGATGTGGTTTCTCTAATCTGGCCCTTGAAGGTGTTTGGGGGTGGGACTAGATCCCATTTACCACTCCAAGTACTCCAGGCTACTCCAAAGCTGCTTGGTGGGTACCACTGATCTCCAGGCCCAGCCTTGAACAGGCCCAGTGGGTTTCAGGGTCCAGAAAAGCATCTAACCATCTTTCTGGCTAGTCAGTGAGAAGCTGTGGTGTGTGGGTTCAGGTCCCACTTGGGGAGCCCTTTTCAGGAACACAAGCTATGGTGTCTGGGGGGGCGGGGAACAGATGGGGCACCTGGTCCATTTAGGGCACAGCAGCCCACTCACATCTGGTCGCAGGGCAGCCGGTGTTCACGGGCTTCCAGGTCTGGGCTGGGCTCGCTCACAAAGATGTCACCCTTGCAAGTGACAGACCAGATGGCCTGCGGGGACGGGCGTCCATGGACCTTCCGGCTCTCACAACAGGACAGGCTGAGCAAGGCGAGCTGACATGGGTACACAGCTGGTCACTGCTGGGCAGACTGAGGCCTGGGTGCAGGTCTCTTCTCACTAAGCCCTCGAGGACCCCCGACCACTCACCCAGTCGTTCATGTCTTGCTCTGTGGCGGCAGCCAGGCGTACAGGCCACCTCTGTCTCGTCCTCTCGGGGGTATAGAGGGCAAAGGAGTGTTTGGCCTCATTAAGCACGGGGACCAGCACGGTCACCTCATTCAGGAACACGTGTAGGTACTGTTTGGATAGGGGTACACAGTGTGACTGTCATCTCCTGGGAGAGGTACCCTCAGCTAGACCTCCTCCCTGGGCCTCAT
>JADRCD010205461.1:0-17360 GCA_019843815.1 Montemys delectorum | reverse complement strand
TTCTTCTTCTTCTTCTTCTTCTTCTTCTTCTTCTTCTTCTTCTTCTTCTTCTTCTTCTTCTTCTTCTTCTTCTTCTTCTCCTCCTCCTCCTCCTCCTCCTCCTCCTCCTCCTCCTCCTCCTTCTCCTCCTCCTCCTTCTCCTCCTCTTCTCTCTCCTTCTCCCCTCCCCCTCCCAAATGCCAATTTAATCTAGGCTCTGTGATTTCATACAGGACATTTTACAGTACTGTATTTGTGCATATGCCTTAAATCATCATTGGAATAAGAATTATATGTATTCTTCAAACTTTAGTTGATGTATTAATTTGGTGCTGGTCTTGTGATGACTAAAAGCATTTTCAAAGCTACAACCTCTTGAGCCTGTACAGTCTAGTGTGTATCAAGATCTGTCCACAAAATTTATGTGCTTGGCTATTACACAAATATCTCAGATAAAAGCAAATCTCCCTCCAAGGTAAAGTTGATGCCAGGGTCTCCTTTCAGAGGTTCTCAGGCTTCTGAAAAGCACTCGTGCCCTTCATTCTTGCCCATGCACATGAAAGTTCCAGGAACACTTTAGGAAGTCAATGCAGCAGCTTGGTACCCTTGTGGTTTTATCTGTTGGGGAATGGGTCAATGACACCAGCAGAAGACACTCCTTAGCTAAAATGCCCCCTGCTGAATGATTTAAAATGATTGAAAATCCAACAGCTGAGTCCGGTTCTCAGGAACTACTTGCTCTTTGCAGACCTCTACTCAGTCTGCCTGGCAACATTTTGATGGTAATCATTCCCATGGGAGTTCACATGGCTTTGCTCATACACTGAGTTTGGATGAGCAATGTTCTAAAACTGAACTGATATCACAAAGTAGAACATGAGACAATAATGTTGACTACTCAAGAGGGAAGAAAATTTAAAAAAAAAATGTCTCTCAAAGAGAGTGGCTGCTTCATTGCTGCTAATCTTAGGTAAGATTGTGGAGCAGAGACAGAGATTGCTCCTAACATAAATTTCACCTCATTTAATTTTTACTAAGGACTAGCTCTTCAAGAGGTAACCTAAAAAATAAGTACCAGAGTCTAAGATAATTAAAGGTGTTGATGATGGCAGATAGCATAAGATGCAGGTGTAATTTTGGAAGATGTAGACAGTTTCTTAAGTAAGTTCACTGTATGGAGGTGTGGTCTAGCTTCAGATTCAAAGACAGAGTCATCTGCTCCTATCCTCCTATCCTCCCCAGTCATTTATTGCAATGAAAAGTTTTTCCTTCATTTCGTTATTTTAGATTCTGAACCACAGAATGAGAAGGAATAGAAAAGAGGAAAAGAACAATAGTTATGAGAATTGAAAAAAGGGATGCATAAAGAGAAAAATGAAAAGCCATGTAAGATCCTGCTCTGTTTGTGATTAGGAATTGGATTCTAATGAATTCAGAAGAGTCTCTGATGAAACTGGCCCTCCATAAGAGCCCTGTGATCATGATAGAACAAATCAACAACCAAGGGCATGCAAGCGCCCGTATCTCCTCTCAAGCTTTCAGCTGCAATCATGGTTGAAAGATCAGAGGCCACATATTAGGAAGATGGGTATTATCAAAGAGGCATTGAATAACTGGCTTCTACGGAAGCATCATCTCAAAACAGCATTAGAGAAATAAAGGGGCACACTCACTGACTTCTGAAGCAGGCATGATGCAGAGGTCTGACTTTAATGAGATTTTCCCACTTAACATAAATATTTTTCTTGCCCTAATATATTTACTGGCTATGGATTTCTCTAGGGAGTTTGATTGTGTGGTAAAGTAATCAATTCAAATATCCCTCTAAAAATCTACTATAAATAAGCAATATCACTTATATAAAAAGTGCTACTTTAATGCTTTTGTGTACAACATAGAATCTGGAAGACAGAATCTAAAATACTAAATTTATAAAATTCTCAACATCTGTGAAGGAAAGAGAGCGATAGAGAGAAAAAAATGACAGAGTGGTAAAGAGACAGAGTGACAAAGAGACAGGGAGACATAGAGGCAGAGACAGAGGTAGAAACACAGAGAATCTGGTCATGATGGTGCTTGTCCTTGAACTTGTGGAGCAGAGACAAGGAGATCTAGATTTTGAGAACAGCCTGAGCAATAAAGTAAGGTACATACCAGTTCAGTCTTTACAATGAGACCTTGTATCAAACAAGAAAAAGGAAAAAGAGAAAGAAGAAGGAGGAGAAGAAGAAAGAGGAGGAGAAAAAGAACGAGGCGGAGGAGGAGGGGGAGGGGAGGGGGAGGAGGAGAGGGAGAGGAAGAAGGAGAAACAATAGTAGGTCAAGAAGCAAAAACAACAAACTTGAGTGACAGAAAACTTCCCAAAGGAGAAGAGAAGATGGAGTTAACTAAAAGTAAATAAAAGAACAAGACCAGAGGCAAGCTTGATGATAAATACCCAGCCATGATCTTAGCCCTCTGTGTTCTTAAAAGAGGAGCAACCAGAATCAAGGCAAGTTCAGATTGTATAAAGAAACCCTGTCTCAGCTTGTTATAAAAAATAGGCAAAAAAAAAAAAAAAAAAGAAGAGTAGATAATGGGAGATGTTATTAACAAAATATACAATATACAATGTTCTTGTATCTAATGATCGTTTGAAATGTGAGAATTTAAAAATCAGAGCAGAAAAAGGAAAAACAAACAAACAGGAAAATAAAAACAACAACAATTAAAAAAAAACACCAAAATTGAGATACAGTGTATATGTATTCAGATTAAGTTTAAATCCTGTGGTACATAAGGACGTTATGAATCACTGGCCAAGGTGAACATTGAAGATTCTAAAACCTATCCATGAGTTAGACTTATAGCATTTCAGCATGAATCGCCCTTTAGTATTACATAATTAAACTTGAGTATTAGGGTTGCCTAATTTCACCTCTTCAAAGAAGATAAGTATTTCTTGTTCTTTTTTATTAAATTATTTTATTTTTTACACTCCATATTCCATTTCCCAACCCCCACGTCCACCTCTGATTGCTCCACATCCCACACCTCCTCCCCACTACCCGTGTCTCCCACCCACCACCCCACCTGACCTCTAAACTCCCTGGGGCTTCCATTCTCTTGAAGGTTAAGTGCATCATCACTGAATGAACACAGACCTGGAAGTCCTCTACTGCATGTGTTGGGGGGGGGGGCTCATATCAGGTGGTATACGCTGTCTGTTTGGTGGTCCAGTGTTTGAGAGATTTCAGGGGTCCAGATTAATTGAGACTGCTGGTTCTCCTACAAGATCTCCCTTCTCCTCAGCTTCTTTCAGCCTTCCCTAATTCAACAACAGGGGTCAGCTGCTTCTGTCCATTGGTTGGGTGCAAATATCTGCCTCTGACTCTTTCAGCTGCTTGTTCTGTCTTTTGGAGGGCAGTCATAAGTCTCTTTTTGTGAGAGCCCCTTAGCCTCAGTAATAGTGTTAGGCCTTGGGACCCCTCCTTGAGCTGGATACACAGAACTCAAAAATGTCAACAAGCTGAAGTGATCAAGTCAGTCCCACTTGGGAGAGAGAAGAAAGCAAACCCAAGTGGGGAGGGAAGGGGAACTTGGGAGGGAAAGTGGACAGTGGGTAGTGGTGACAGGGAGAGGGGAACTTGAACTGGTATTGGGTGAAGGAAAAGGACTGAAGCCCTGAGGGCAGCAGAAAGAATGGAAACAGGCAACCTCAGGAAATAGGAGGTTGGGGGAACCCTCCAGAATGCACCAGAGACCTGGGAGGTAAGAGACTCTCAGGAATCAAAGAGAGGGACCTTAGATGAAATGCCCTACAGTGGGGAGAGGGAACTTATAGAGCCCACCTTCAGCAGGAAGACAAGGCATCAAGTAAGGGATGGGGTTGCCATTACACAGTCACATCTCTGACTCATAATTGCTCCTTTCTGAATTACAGGGATGGAAATGGAGAGGAGCTGGAGGAAAAGAAGGCCCCATGATAGGTCCAAAGTGGGATCCAGCTCAAGTATTTCTTGTTCTTAAGTACCACATTCTTCAAAATAAATTATTGAAAATGGTAGATTTTCATTTCATTTATTAGAAATTTATTATAATTTCAAAATCGCCTAGTGTCTAGTGACAAAGGACAACATGAGCTAGGTGCAACATGATAGAGAAGCTGAAGAACAGAACTGTTTGCACCAGGAACTATAAAGCAAACTGGGCAAGAAAGAGCTTAGGCCACAAACAAATGAATAAATGAGCGAATAAATTAATAAGCAAGCAAACAAACAAACCAGTAAATGTAGGGTTGAGGACATAGCTTAGTGGTTAAAGTGCCTACCATAAGGCATGGAGCCCAGAATTGTATTTAAAGTACCCATGTAGAAGTCAGAAACAGACTGCAGGCACTAAGCCTGTAGGTGGAGATAGAAAGAGCCCCTTGCTTTGCTGACCAGTAGGCCTACCCAAATCAATGACAATCAGGTTCAGTGATAAACTATGTCTCAGGCAGTAAGATAGAGATCTACAGAGAAGCCAGCTAAGGTAGACCTGATGTATGTACATGTATACAAACACAAAAATAAAGAAATAAATGTTAAATAGAAAATGCCATTAGTAGCTAAGGGGATAGCAGTACAATTAAAATAAGTGTGTTATCAAGGCATTTGCAAACAAAAGTCATAAAATATGTAAATACAAAAGTCCTTACATGTTATAGTCATTTTTAAATTCTATTTTTGCTAGCTAGATATTATTAGCTGGGAGCACTTAAAGTCTAAACAAAAATCAGCTCAGAAGGCTCAACAACCCAGGGCTCTTGTTAATTTTGTTTATTTACTTTCCATTTCTTGTCCTAAATTGTTATGTTCTAATAGCATTAAAGAAATAGAAATTGCACGTTGTGATTGAAACCCAGCCTCCTGCCTTGAAAGTAAGCGAGGCTACCTTGCCTTAATGCTTATTTTCAGTGACCCTAGGAGGTCATTATCTGGTTGTAGCATTCAGTTCTGTGTTACCACAGCTATTTTGATCTTCAGGTTTAAGGGAAATGGTTTATCAGACAGTCAGTGTTAACCAGCTCTCAGCAGACCACTGACAGAGGATCAAACACTGGTGTACTTTAGAATCAAGTATTAAGCTTTACACAAAGCTGACTTTATGGCTGCCTTCTAAATTCAATTAAATAGAGACAATGAAGATCCCTGACCAGTGACAGACCCTGTCTCTTTGATGAAACTTGTTGACAGGATATATTGTATAACTCTGTCCATTAACCACATGCTTCTAACTTTGATCCTTATTTCCAGCTATCTGTTGTGGCCATTTTCCTGTTCTGTCAGAAAGTATGATTAAATATGTTATATTTCTTTTATTTTGCTCTTCTATAGTTAGATTCATATATTTCTACTCTTGCAATGCCACTGTGAACTATAGAAGGAGTAGTGTCTGGATCTTGCTATATAGATGAAGTGTATGTATATTTGATAGCTTATGAAATAGTAGGTTTCCCTGTGGCTTTTCAAACATCTTTAGTGTTAGATACCCCTCTCACATCCCAGTCTTGGCCCTACTCTATCCTCCCATTCCTCCACTTAAACATCCCACCTATTATTCCACTTTCCTATTCATTTGATCCTCAAATTATTCCATAGTCTAAAAGAACACAAATGCCCCATAACTTACATGCCACAGAAATACCTTCTTCCAGTTTGTTTTTATTCTTCTGGTTTTGTTTTTTCTTTGTTTGTTTGTTTCTTGTGAGCGAATGTTTTCTGATAAATAATAGATGCTTACTTTAACAAATATTCAATTATTTATCTATAATTTGTGGATTGAACACTTAGTTGTAGAGATTCTTTCATATTATGAAGTCAAAAATCTATGCTTTTATGAGTTTATCCAAAGTCTGTCAACTTTGATTCATGCATACAGGATTATAATGTGTTTTGAAATATATGCATGTGATGGTTAATCTGGATTCTCAAGTTGACATCATTCAGTTACCTGGATGAATCTCAATAGGGAAACTGCCTAGATCTAACTGGCCTATAGGCATATCTGTCGGACATTTACTTGATTGCAAATTATTATAAGAGGGCCCAGCATACTAGAATGGCCTACATAAGAAGATGCTTGGCTATCATCTAAGGAGCAAACCAGTAAGTGGCATTCTCCTTGATTCCTGCTTCTTCTGTTCTTGCCATCACTTCTTGTCTGACTTCACTCAAAGAAGTCTGTGATCTGGAACTGTGAGATGAAATTTACCTGTTCTTTATCCAAGTTGGTCTTGGTCGTGTGTGTGTGTGTGTGTGTGTGTGTGTGTATGTGTGTGTGTGTGTGTGTGTAATAAAAACAAAACAAACAAACAAAAAAAAACCCCTAGGACATTATATTATTAGTTAATGATTTTTTTCAAAATATTAAAATATCAGACCAAGCTACATTTTGTCAGTTCAAAATTCTTTGCTCATGACATGTAATATCACCTCTTATCATCTATATTCTACTTGAAATCTAGGAAGAGAGGAACTAGTGAGCATCCCCTTCTGAGCATTCCCCGATGAGGATTGGGATGGATCAGGTTGGTTTGCCTCCATGCAGGAGAAATCATCTGATAAGTACCTTGTTGGCTCAAGCAATCAGGATGTCCTCGGATCACATTGTGGTGCCATCATTAAGACAGTGATCAACCTCACCACATCTTGATGAAAACTTTTAATTATATATTCTTCCTGTCCATTACCACAGTTCTTCCTCTGTTTAAAAAATATATAGCATATGTTAGCTACTTGAAGATGATCATGAGTTACTGGAACCTTTAACTAGCTGTCCCAGTTTTGGCTGCAGTACCTAAACCTTTCTTGCTGACTTTGACCACTATTCTTTCCACGTGATGTATAGTTATGGACAGACATGGCTGACACACTGGGCCTGAAAAACTCAGAATATTTGCCCTAAAACTCTCTTAAATTTGAGGTTAGGAGTTATGTTTCATTGGAATTCTACTGAACCCCTTAAACTAGAGTTGTTTTGTTCTTAATTCTGTTGATATCTAGGGCAAAGCAATAATCTGACATTTTTTAAAATTTATTTTGGGGTTTGTTAATTTGGATTGATTGACTGATTGATTGATTGATTGATTGATTATAGTTCTTTACATAGAGAGTCCAGTTATCCCCATGGGTCCCAACATTGTTGTCACTAGCCCTGAGTTACTATCTGTTTCATGTATAACTTGTCTTTGTGTCATTCACTAGCACTGACTTATGAAATTTGGTTTTGAATTTATCTTTTTCCAGAGATTCATTGTTTCGTTTTGAGATTAGCAAAACATTCAGAGCTGTGCTTTCAGAGCTTCTTCCCCCAGCATTCCTCTCCTAAGTTCTATCCCTTCCACATTTCTTCCATATACTACACAGGTCATCTTTCTTCCTAATATATGCAAGCTTCTCACACTGTCTTTCCCTAAATAATAGTGATAATCACTTGTTCTTTGAAAGCTGTTGTGCCCTTTTGAATGGATGATTCCAGATGACCCAGGAACAGATTGTGTTGTATGTTTTGAATTACATCCAAGACAATAATGAGTTCTGTGGCTTGGGGAAAAGCTTAAGCTTTTATTTGTGTAAAAATAATGTGGTGTGTGTCTTAAAATTTCTAATTTTTAAGTGAAATGTTAGGATTCAATAAGTTTAAGAATTACTGAAATACCCACAAGTGTGTCACATCTTGAGAAAGATCATAACACACAATTCTGACATACGTACAGGACTGATTTCTGGGTATAAGTGTAAGATAGCAGGGCACACTGCTCTGACTCCTGGCCTTCTCTTGCTACCTCTATGCTCGTAGTTTCCCTCCTTTTTCCTAGTATATTATATCCAACTTACTATAATGTGTTTGTTTTCTGTTTTTGAGATATGGTTTTATAGCTCAGAATAACTTCAAAGTTACTATGGACCCAAGGGGAGCCTTGACTGCTGATCTCTTTGTATCTGCCTAGAGAATCTCATTCTTCTTTGGTTGTCAAGTTTATTTTTCCTATCCACATACTCAAATGTGATTCCTCCTAGACCATTTTAATCTCCTTTTAGAATATCCTATGAAGTCTCATGTCATCATATTGCTGTAAGTGTGGTTTGTTTTGTTTATGTTCATTAATTCAGGTAATCACCAGAACAAGAATTCTCAGGTATGGATTTCCTTGTGTTTAATTTCTTTACTTGGGGCTTAGCATGTTAGGATATGTGATAAGGATCCAGTAAACACATTCTTGTCAGGAATGAGAAGTAATAACACATATTTGCTTAGGTAAAAAGTCAGAATCTGATGGTGATTAACTCGGTTAAACCTGTGCTTAAAAATGTTCGAAGAGATCAGAGTGAGAAACTGGAAGGTGAAAGGAACCCACTCCTAGTGAAGTAAGCATGAGTGGTGTTGTTAGACAGCAGGTTATAGAGAATGGAAGACATAAGACCTCAGAGAGAAGTCAATCTAAGGCAATTCCTGTGAAACTAAAGTACCTGGGGTTCTGCTAAAAACCAGGTAGACACACTGCAGGAGTGGACAAGTTCTAGCTGAACTGAATCAGAGGATTCTGATAATCCTTTTTATTAGAGTTGACCATCCAAAGATGAGGCCCACAAGCCTAATCAAAGTGATCTTCAAAATAGCTTCATTACAGCTCGGTCAAAATAAACTTGGCTATTTCTACTGATTATTTTTCTTTTGTTTTATTTTCGTGTTGCATTTCCTACTTCTATACTATTATAATGAGCAATAATGACAATGTTTAGAACTGAAACTTTCACATGGAATTAAAATAAAGCCAGCAAGTTGCGCATAAATGTGCTCCAAAGACAGTGTTGGAAGGATGACACTCAGAAGGTAATTTTCTGTCAAAGGTGAATGGTAGCTTTTTAATTAAAAGACCAACAGTTATTCAGGTTGGGGGGAGGCAGTTACTTTCATCTCTTGGCTGGTGCAGCATAAAGCAGCCTTGTTTGTGTGGAATGATGACTGTGTCACTTCAAAGGATGTGGGTACCTAGGACTTCAAAGGTGGAATGGCAGATGGTGCATGAGGAAGTATGGCCCAGTGCTGATTCTCACGTTAAAAGGTGCTTTTTTTTTTTTTTATCATGAACTCTGTTGACATTTACACATGGTAATGAGCTCAGCTTTAATCTGGCTTGCTTTTCTGCTGTCATGCCACTCTGACTAGCCATGGAACACCAGGAAAGCCTGAAAGCCATCTTGAATATATGGAAATACAAGTGACACAGAATTCAGCCACATCTCACTCCGAAGAGGGTCTTGTCAGTAAAATCTGCATTTCCAGGGAAAGAAATGGTATCTTTTAAGTGCTTGATTTCTTATTTTTAAACGTATTCAACTCTACATGTTTTTACTCTATGCTTCCTAAAAGCATGGCATTAAAGGAACTATATCAAGAAGTCATTTCAGTGTTATTGCATAACCCACTGTCTTAGCAAACCCACACAAAGTTATATACACATACACAGACACACTCAGAATAATGAGCAAGGTGCTCAAAGTCATAGTGAACATTGAGACACTAAGGGGAAATACATGCAAAACGTATTTGTCAAAGCTTGCTCAGTTGAGAGACCTTTGAAAAATACCAGTAGGTGGAAGCTGTTGAGTTACAGCTTGAGCCTATAGAGGAACTACTCTTTAGCAACAATAAAGACTGGGGAAGAAGAGAGTGGCAAGCAGAGGCAACCACTGCAAGGGCTGGCAGACGGCTCCTTCTACAAAGCACTTACCCTGAAAACATTAGGACTCGAGCTCCTTTCCAGAAGTTATGTGGTAAAGACAGGCATGCTGTAAGATACCCCAGTAAAATGGCGGCACAAAGTGTGTGGTACTAACAAACATGCGATTTGTTTTAAGGGTTAACTAAAAGAGATAAAACTCATGTTCTTAATACTTCTCTGATTACTAGGACCTGAGATTGGGTAGTCCACAGACCTAGCAGAAAACCATATACTACTGTTCTACAAGAGGGATGTAGCAATAAAATGATTCCCGATGTCATTCTGCTGTAGTCACAAATCAGCGCCTTGCGGAGCCATCATCAGAGAAGCTTGCTCCTTCAGCAAATGGGAACAAACATGGAGATCCACAGCCAGAAAATATGCAGCGAATGAGAGACCTCAGAATACTCTGTCCTAAATAGGATGTCTCCATCAGAAATCTCTTCTTTTATGTGTGGAGAATTCCTAAGAAAAGGGGCAAAAAGACTGTTAGAGCCAGAGGGTATAGAGGACATCAAGAAGAAGAGGCCTTCTAAACCCAACAAGATCACAGGATTGGTGAGCACATGAACTCCAAGTGGCAGGATGCACAAAGCCTGTAGAGATCTGTAACAGGTCCTGAAGCTGAAAGCAGTGGACATGTGCTCACACCTTTAACTAAGAAGCTATTTCAATTGCTAACCACTTACAAATGGAACATTAGTTTCTCTAAGGGAGTCTCACTGGGAAATCTTAAGGGTACACTATATGCACAGCAATAGATGGTTATCAGAAAAACCTCAATGGCATCTTTGGGAAGAGACTCATTTTATTGGGCGGTGCCAGGATTATTTTTACTTTATTTTATTTTAAGTTATATTATGTTATTTTTAGAGACAAGATTTCTCTGTGCTTTGGATGTTGTGCTCCTTGCTCTGTAGACCAAACATAACATACCCATCAATAGTCGTAGATAAAACAGTGCCTATGAGATCCTGAATGGTAGTGATTTCTCTTCCATTGTTGCTGTACAAAAAGCAGAGAACTTGTAACAAACAATTTCATCGGATTTTTAAGCATGAAATACAAAGATCACTCATGTCATAGAGCGTATGTGTATAGACTATTTAAATTGTATTCTGCTGAAATAAAATATCACTCTTAATTCATTTGGCATTTTGTTATTTTGATTCATCTAAATGAATTCTGAAAGGTTACCGTGGAGATGACTATCAAGCATCTTATCTGGCAACGAACAAAGGAAAAAATGGAGACTGTACATGGCACGCTCTAATCTAAATGTGTCATTAAACTGAGAACAAGTTGTTAGTATCACACTTGAAGGTGACCTTGTCAGAAAGAATTGTAGGCACTGCTGTACAATCTCCAGTTGGACCTATCTTCCAGAGCTCCCCATCATCCTTCTCCCAGTATGAACATACATCACAGCTCTGAGATAGTGATGAGTGCATCCCAAGCACACGGGAGTTTCCACAGCAATGTAGTCACACCACTCTGTCTCTGTCTGTCTCTCTTTCTCCCTATTTCTGTCTCTCTCTCTCTGAGTCTGTCTCTGTTTCTCTCTGTGTATCTCTGTCCTTCACCTTCTCCTCTCCTTCTCCTTACATTATTTCACTGTCCTTACTTTTCTTTGCATGGCAATACAGGAAGACACAATAGACACACAATGAGCTGAAAACCACCTCAGGCCACCTTGTACCATCCCTAAACATAAATACTCCTGCAATCAGGATGATAACTGAAACAGTTGGAAGCATAGACAGCATTGATTCACTGGCCAGTGGCAGATTTGTGTCCCACTTGGAATGGAAGAAAGGACTCGGATTTGCAAGCATTATTCAGCGCAGTTCATAGCTTACAACTTAGGAGTTGTTTATTTTTGAAATTTTTCCTTTAAAAACTTTGGTCCGTGAACTCATACAGGCACAGAAACCACAAACAGAAAACTATAGATTACAAGTGTTTTTATATTACAAGATTATGCAAACAAATAACCCCCATACTATACATAAAATTAATATAGTATCAAAAGGAAGTGTTTTCTACCAAAGTCCCCCCAAAAATATGAAAGGTAGTTTTTACTCCTAAGGTGGGGCAGAAAAGGGAGAATGTGGCCACTTGTTATTAACTACTCTTCTAGCATCTAGGTAAAGACGCCATTATATGTACCAAAGGATATGGGATTGAACAAGATCCCCCACAAAGATAATATGAAATCTCTTCTCAATAGAACTTGTGATTTTTAAAAAATGTACGAGCATCATTTTAATGCAAGAAGCAAAGCCCAGAACTTTGCACATACAAGAAGAGTATTATGCTACATTCTCAACTATCATGTTCCCATGTTCTAGAATCCAATGGAATCTGGTTATATTTGCTCTTTTAGCCACTTTAACTTCTTAATCAATGTTGATATCCTCCTCGAGAACAATGAACTTTTCTGATATTTCTAATTATATAAAATGAAAATTTGAAAATACACTGTGGTCTTTCTCTTTTCCCAAAACTAGTGTGGTCATAATCAATTGCTATAATTATTTTACTTATTTCTAACAAGCATCTTATTGGCTACTAAGCACTGAGAACAATCACTAAACATATATGCATAAAATTGCTCTTTATGGACCTCATTACCTAGTTATGAAAATACTTAAGAGCTATATCAGTAAATGGTTAAGGATGTTGGTGTGGTAGCTAAGAACCTGATTGCTCAGCAGTTTCTACAGTTCTAAACCAATAGCTAGAACAACCCTGTCTTCCATATTGCCTTAGAGTGGTTAGAAATTTACTGAGGTGGCTAACCTGAAATCATTGGATATAACTTCCATGTCCACCTAAAAAAGTCCACCTCCTCCAGGTGTAAATGATTAATTATCTTTGTAGTTGTCATTCAGATACATGAGCAGACATTCCTTTGCTATTCCTCTGTCTTGGGAGAAGGAGAAGGAAGTAGGAAGAATCTGGATCCTCAGTCTATGAATGTGGAAATGCCACCTTCAGAGGAGAATGTCTACTCTGAGTTTGATGTCCATGAGATGATGAATGCTATGGGGAGTTTTTTCATTTGTTTGATATAGTAGTCATTATTTCCTAGGAGACATGGAAATTTATAAATTCAGATGAAGGACTACATAAAATTATATACACATAGATAATATACATAATTAAACACACACACACACACACACACACACACGTAGACACACACACATAGATGTTTATCTCACTTCCAGATCCTGCTCCCAAAATACAGAAGAACCAAAATTGAATGCTTGCTTATGTGTCTGAATGACAACTGAGTGAATCAGAGACTATAAGCCATTTACACCTCTGTTTGGTACAGGCTTTTTCTAGCCAGACATGGAAGTTATACTTAATGTGTGTGTGTGTATGTGTGTGTGTGTGTGTGTGTGTGTGTGTGTGTGTGCATGTGTAAATATATATGTGTACATATATTTATGTATACATATATATATATGTGTATGTGTGTGAATGTGTGTGTGTGCATGTGTGTGTGTCTGTATGTATGTTTGTACGTGTATGTGTGTCTGTTTCTACATGTATGTGTGTGTGTACATGTGTGTGTGTCTGTGTGTGTTTGTACATGTGTGTGTATCTGTTTGTATGTGTATGTGTGTGAGTGTGTGTGTGCAAGAAACCTAAAATTCTGACATGGGCTTAGCTGCTGAGCTACTGAATAATAGTACATAGAGTGAAAATATGTATAACAATACTTAAAATATAGAGATGTGTTCTGTACAGTTTAATAATGTTTGCTGAACTTGTCTTTACAAAATTGGTGGGGACAGACTATGTGTTATAAACTCTTTCTCTGTGGTCAAATAGAGCTGGAGATCAATGAGGACATGTTTTTTGCTGATGTGTGGGAGGAGATTTTATTTCTCTTGTAGCCAGTTAAATAAAACTATCCTTTGCTTCAAACAAACTAATTCTAAATTCCACGCCATCTTTCTATAGATACATGTGGGAAAGACATTTGTTGAAAGCAGACACCCCATGCCTCTGGTTGTAAGATGTACAGATCATCTGTTTACTAAAGTATAAGGAAGTGAACAAACAACTCATAAAAAGCAAATAGGCGAGAAGAAAAATAGTTTTATGGGGGATAGAGTTATTAAAAAATACTGAAGTCTGGATAAAGTTTTGTTTTGAGGTTTTTGAATTATTAGTGAAAATTAAACAAAAGAAGAAAACAACAAAAGATAATAACATATTATGTCATCAAATTAGTGAAGTTGGAAGCTCGGCATTGTCAGGCAGGACTGCTTTCAAATGGTTTTCCATATGCCTATGGAAGACCATGAATAAACCCCTGCCTGGTCTCCCTGAGCAGAAAACTGCAGACTACAAAGAAATATTCCCAGGAAACAAAGCCAGGCTAATCAGTTTCCCATCTACCTTGCAATCTGACAGGTGTATATGTATGTGCATTCATTTATAGATATTACTCATAATGACAATAGAAATTATGAGTTGGTGAGGTAGAACTATTTTATGTGTTGACATGTCTTCAAGTTCTGATAGGGTTAATTCACCAGAAAGGAATAAAATGCACTTAAAGGGAAAAAATAATGTTCATTGCTTTATCAGCTAATTTTATTAGTTTTTTTTTTTAATGAAAGAAAGACTAAGTTATAATTATTAGACAAAAAACTAACTTCAGACAACTCTGGAATGGGAAATGTATAATTAATTTAGCAGATGATGCAAGTTTATTCCAAACTTGTACAGAAAAAAAAAAAAGACACAAGGCATTAGGATGTATTTAAAAAATTAAACCATAAATATCAGAGTAAAAAAGTCAAAAACAATTCCTCCCCCCCCCCTTTTTTTTGTAGGACAGAGAAGGAGGAGGGTGAACAGAGTCACAGCTCAATCTGCTGTGTTTCATGGCCTGGGAAACTTCAATTGTGCTGTTTATTAGTTTACACTGTGGTGGTTCTGCCCCCATTGAAAAGGACATAGAAGTCATTGTGTAGGACCCCAGAAACATGAGAACACCAGGAGAAAGGCAGCCATCATCACAAAAACACACAGTGAAATGAAATGCTCTTGGTCACCTCTCTAGCTGCTCTGTTGACCCATCAGCCCAATCTTCTCCGAGTTGTTTCCTGCATGGTTCTTAATAGGCTACAAAAGGGGGAAAAAGCAATGCCTGCAAGGTTTTTTTTTTTTAGAGTGTGAAAGCCATTCTCCAAAAGCCACCCCTTAAACGTAAAGAATTATAACTCTGTAATCTTTGTGTTCAAGTTCCTTTTCCTCTCAGATGTGAGAGAATATTCTTTTGAGTATGATTTCCTTTCTCATCAAGCATGAATGAGGAAAGGGGGACACTAGAGTGGAATTGGAGACCGTCCTGCCTATTCGTAAATCAAAAGCCTGAGGAGGAATTCAATCCTGTCCTCCATTTATCCCCACAAAGACAGGGCACACAGGACTGCATTAAGGTTGGTAAGCTCTTACCCAGCACGTAAGGACTCACAACCATCAGCAGTGGAAAAGGACACTGTAGTAGTCCCGTATACCTCCTTGCACATTATCCAGACAGTAAAACAATTCCAATTTGCTAAGGTAAATGGATGGAACTAGAAAATATCATCCTGAGTGAGGTAACTCAGTCACAAAGGAACACACATGTTATATACTCACTGATAAGTGAATATTAGCTCAAAAGTTCAGAATACCCAAAATACAATTCTCAGACTATATGAAGCTCAAGAAGGAAGAACAAAATGTGGATGCTTCAGTCCTTCTTAGAAGGGGAAACAAAATACTGATGATTGGTAGAGGATGGGAGGGACTTGGGAGGAAGTGAGGAGGGAGAGGAGGAAAAAGGGGATAACATCAGATATGGGAGGAGACAAGGATGGCATACAGAAGGTCAGGAATTTGAACAAAGTTTTGTAGCAATGGGGGATGGGAAACTGGGGTTAGCCACCAGCAAGTCTCAGATGCCAAAAGCAAGAGGCTCCCAGGACCCAACAGGGATGAGATTTGTTGAAATGCCCAACAAAGGGGAGGGAGAACCTGTTGTAGAGATAGCATCAAGAGGTTAGGCAAGGCCACTGGTTGTGGGAGGGGGCCATCCACTCATCTCCAAATATTTAACTCAGAATGGCTCCTGTTTACAGGAAATACAGGGACAAGTACTGTGGAACAGAGACTGAAGGAAAGGCCATGCAGAGACTGCCCCACTTGGGGATCCATCCCATATACAGACACCAAACTCAGACGTGGATGCTAGGAAGTGCTTGCTGATATGAGCCTGATGTATGTGTCTCCTGAGAGGCTCTGCCAGAGCCTGACAAATACAGAGGGTGATGCTCACAGCCAACCATTGGACTGAGCAAGGAGCTCCCAATGAAAAAGTTAGAGAAAGGCCTGAAGGAGCTAAAGGGGTTTGCTACCTCATAGAAAGAAGAACAATATCAACCAACCAGACCCCCCTCCCCTCCCCAGAGTTCCCAGGGACTAAACTACCAAACAAAGTACCCATGGAGGGACTCATGGCTCCAGCTGGGTATGTAGCAGAGGATGCCCTTGCCTGTTAACAAATGGGAGAAGAGGCCCTTGGTCCTGTGAAGGTTTGATTCCCTAGTATAGGGAAATGCCAGGGTAGTGAGGTAGGTGGGGGAGCACCCTCATAGAAGTAGGGGGAGACGGGATAGGGTGGGTGCTTCCAGAAGGGAAATCAGGAAAGGGGATAACATTTGATATGTAAGTACATAAAATATCCAATAAAAAAAGAAACTAAGTAAATGGGGGCACTCCTTTGTATTGCGCTTTCCCTCCAACTACCCAACACTTTAATGCTTGTGTGATTCATGAGCCATATTCAGTTGCTACTTGTAATAATGGTAAATCCCTTTAGGACCCAAAAGATGAATTTAAAACTTGTGACGCTTCTTTGTACTACACATGCAGCTATCTGAGCACAGCCTATTAGATATGAGCATTGTGAACTGACAGTGGGCAGGGATGGAAATCTTCTTGGCAAACCGCACATATTTTCCAGAGCACAGAACTGTAGTTAATTGATCATCCCATTATTTTTCCATTTATTACATATTCATTCTTGCTTTGTCTCTTAGTTAACTGTGGTATGATAAATCTTCCTTTTCTATTCCCATTGACTAGTCAACGCTCTCTGTGACACTACTCTCTTCACCAGAGGACAGTTTCATGAACTTGGTTTGTGTGTACACCTGGAACTATTCATTGGCTGAAGCGAGAGAGTATAAAATTAATTACTGTAAGCTACACTGTTGTTCATTCTGAGAGTCAGAGCCCATTCGTGTTACACCCTGATCACTCCAGTTCACCTGTCTCCAGAAGTTATCCCATGTCCTGCCACCTGGTCCCTGACTACTTCTTAAGTTCAATTTGACTTAGTACATGACTTTCCCTTCCTGTCAAACATCTTTCCATAGTGTCTCTTCACTCCATGTTTTCTTTACTTATATGTTAACAACTTAATTACCAAGTCAATTTTGGTTGACTGTTTTTTTCTTTTCTTTTTTTTTTTCTTTTCTGCGCATAAATTATTCTTCAAGTGATGGTGATACACTTTAATGAAACCTAATTTGAGTATTTTTTAATGTGTTTTTTTTTT
>JADRCD010205460.1:0-40326 GCA_019843815.1 Montemys delectorum | reverse complement strand
GAGGAGGAGGAGGAGGAGGAGGAGGAGAAGGAGAAGAAGGAGAAGAAAAAGAAGGAAAAAACTGAAAAAATTTACAGCTGACTCAAAGACTTTCATAAAATAAGTATAAATTAAAAAGTTATTATCATGTCAGAAAATTAAGGCAATAATGCTATCAAAGAGAGGAAGAAAGAAGGGAAGGAGAGGGGGAGGGAGGAAGGAAAGATGAAAAAATGTTTAATAAGGTGTGTGTTCACATAATCTCAACACATTCTTAAGGAACCACAACCTTCTGGGTTGTTTTTTTCTTTAGCTTCATATTATTTTAACTGTTGTTTCACTAGCCTTGGTTTATTTGTAGAGACAGGGTCTTACTATATTCCCAAGGATGTAGCTCAGCCTGGCCTCACACTTAATATGGTCCTTCTACCTCAGCCTGCTAGCTTTACAGATGTCTGACACCAGGCTCAGCTCAACTTCAATTTTTCTCATTTTGACAAAAAACAACAACAACAACAACAACAACAACAAAAAAACCAAAAACAACTTTTCTGCATAACAAGTTTTTATATTCATACTTGTTTTATGAAAATATGACAGGCAATTCTTTCTTAATAGTGTCCTTTATAACTGTCATCAAACTTCAACTCTCGCTGCTCCTAGACCTAGATGATTGGTGAGAGACCTGAGTTCTCCAGAGAGAGTAGAAACTGTGTTGGCCTGTGCTTACTGCCCAGTGTCTATCCTTTCCAAGATGGAAATGTCCAAATCAGAAAAGAGATGAAGGAGACAGATGGAGACACTAACTAGACTGTCCACAGAGAATCGAACTCCTGGATGGTTTCTTTGTAACCAGAAAAGACACTTTAGGATGATGCTCTTGTTTTCCAGTACTTCCTTTTTGTCTTTGAGATATTGAATTCCAAGTTTGTGTAAAAAGTAATGTGCTTCAAATTTCCTTGCTGTTTCAAAATCGATTTTCAGAGAATCATTGATGGTTTTTATTTTTGGATGATTGAAAAACATTAAACAGAAGTTTAAATACAAACTCCATATAAAAGAAAGCCAGTAGTGTTACTGAGTCCACTTGCTTTTAGGTGGAAAAATCCCTGGCAGCTCTGAGCCCCAGCTGTGAGCCTCCCTTTCACAGCTACCCCTGCCGCTCAGGGTTGCTATTGGCCTGCCTGCGTATACAATCTGGTCTATCACAGTCATCACTGTTGCAAGCATTGGTTACCGATTTTTCCAAAGGTTTTTTTTTTTTTTTTTTTTAAATAAAGCATTACATATATGTGCTAAAGTCTCCTGAGTCTTATGTTTTATCATGAGGAATGAACTTTAAGTGCTTTTTGGCCTAGATAAAACACGTTTGGCATCAATTCGGAGCCAGACATTTTTCTCTTAAGTTTGTAAGACCTTAGTGGGCCTCTCCTTCCTGGAATTCAGGGTCTTGTGTATGTATATGTGTTAAGTAAATGCTGAGACGTGTAAGTAAATGATGTTTTTAAGTAAATGTTTGAAAGTAAATTTGATTGTTTTAAGCAGTCTTAACTTTTTTTTTTTTTTTTTTTTTTTTTGTAATTGTGGTTATGGGAGAGAAACCCTTAGTTTTGGAATGCCAAGGAATCTTTACCTTTCCAGATATTGAAGGACAGAAAAATCGCAAAATCTTTCCTCATGGGAGGAAGACTTTAGCAGATCCTACTAGCCTCAGTAATTTTCCTTCTAGTCTGTAATTTCTCTCTAGTCTGTGTGTACCAAAAGGCACATGCTCTTTCCCGGCATCCTCCAGTGCCCATGTTTCTTCTTCAGATTGTCTTTGAGAAGGGCATTCATCTGAATGGGGGCACTCTGTTGGCTTTTTGTGGTTAAGGGAAAACTGCATCAGTCTCTGCTCAGACACTGGAAAACGCACCTCATCCCTGGCCTGCTATCTTTTTGTGTGGAGTGAGGAAAAGACATGATTTATCCTCCCAACTGTACACTCAGCACTGTCTCAAGAACTTCCCTTCTCTGCTCTCCACGGGGCTTGAAAATGGATATATTTCCTTGCTTTTGTTTGCTGATTGCACAAAAGATTTTTTATCTCCTTGCCTCACATTAGGTCTCACAAGCTAAGATTTCCTTCCTTTGGTAACACTTTGTCCCCTAAGCACTTTTAAAAGCCTCTCCTTGAGTTGGTCCACACTTAAGTTTCACTTGTCTTGTTTTTTTTTTTTTTTCCCCTCTTGCTCTCTGTTATAATGTATCCTTTTAAAGGTTGTTTTCGTCTGTCTTTGGAATGGTAAATTACTCTCTGACCCTCACTCACTTTCTTCCACTATTAACAAATCCTAAAACCACCATCCCCTGTCTAGTCCGAGGGCTCCTATTTTGTTGGTGGTGGCATTTATTTCTAAACCAATCAGCAAGCTCCACTCTCATACACCGAATAGCTCTTCTCCAGCCTGTCACATATTGTCACCTACCTGTTACCATTTGTCCTTGTGTTATAAACTTGGCTCTGTTCAGTTGAAATGAAATCTATGTGAGGAGAAACAAAGGAGCAAAGACCCTTCATTCTGTTGCTGTCCCCCTCCCTAACCTAGTTCCCAGCAGACAGGCACTCAATACCACAAGCCTGTCCTGTTGCGGTTTAAGGATCTACTGTATGTATGCGAGAAATCTGTGTGTACCTATTGGTATAATTTGCATAAGAATGAAGGAAAACTTGATGCAGGACATAGACCAAGAAAATAGCATTACATGTTAAATTCAATTTTAATAAAATAAAACAGAAACTATACTGACATTCTCCAAGTGGTAGTTGGTGGTTCAGGATTTGAAAACCAGTACTTAATAAAATGTGATTCCAATAAAAGAGTAGGTCTGGGGTTTATTGTAAAAGAATTTGACTTTGTATCTGGTTAATTCAATTCTTGCTTTAAAGTTTTTATCTAAAAGGCCATTTCTCTCTTAAAAACATATTCAACTGCTTTAAGCGTGTGTTGGGGGTATCCGGAGAAGACAGTATAATACACAGAGATGTGTGGGACATTGGTTTATCCATGCAGTGGATAAGCAGGCAATGGGAGAGCTATTCAGAAAGTGCTCCCTAAAGGAGTTTGAAATTACAACAGATGATTGTGGGAATTGCTTTGCTTCTATTTCCTGGGATATTTTTTTTTCAGGTGTTTCAACACATGCGCTGTTGGGTCTTGTGTCACAGACTAAATGTTCCCTTAGAAAAGAGCACATGAGCCTGTGAGCCTGTGACTCCTCCCTCCACCTGCCCTGTGCTCCCTCCAGGCATGTAATTCAGCTCTCCAGTTATTCCAAAGTAACAGAGAAACCATACCAGTGGCCTCTAGACATGGCCAGTATTTAATGTGACCACACAATTCATCAGCTAATTAAAGGTCCTTTGATAGAGCCAGGGTTGTATTGTGTTATCTATATTTCTCCATGTTACCATGCTTCAGCACGATTTCAGCTTCCAGTTCAGGTTACTGCAAGGCGCTGTCTTTACCCTTTATTTAATTCTGTCCTGCCAGGGCTTTTTAAATTTTACTGATTGTGTGCTAACTGCACTTCCACCTGTACACCACACGTGTGCCCAATACCCACAGAGGGACTGGAATTACAGACAGTTGTGAATTACTATGGCTGCTGGAAAACGAACCCAAGTCCTCTGGAAGAACAGCCAGTCCTTTAACTGCTGAGCCCTGTCTCCAGCTCCCCCAGTATATACATTTTTTAGTTGAGTAAACCAGCACTTCAGAGTGTGAGCTGCAGGCCGCTTGATACAAATTCGAAGGCACGAGTCGCACCCCAGGCCTGCTGACTCAGCCTTTGAGGAAGAAAAAGCTCCAAAGAAGACACTCTAAACTTGTAGAGTTACCAAGTTAATCCGCTTATGAATAACATATCTGTGTTCATCTCCAAGGGTGAATACATGCCCTGCCTGTCTATTGACAGCTTAGTTGTATTCGATTTTGAGAAGTAAAATTGAGTTCAAAAGAATTGAAAAAAATCTATGAGCTAAAATTTCAGAAGAGTATTTTCAGAGCCCTGGGGAGACTGACAAGACTGCTGTCACAGGTAGACATTTGCCACCAAGCTTGACAACCTGGACCCAATTTGGGAAACCCATTATGAGGTGGAAGGAAAGAACGGACGTCTGCAAGCTAACTGTTCTGCCTGCACATGCATGTGGTGCACATGCGCACATCTGTCCTTCCCAAATAAATAAATATTAAGCAAAACAAAACAAAAGCCCCGAGGAGTGAGTGTGACCTAATGCTAGACCCCTTACGATGGGTCAGGTTAAAGTCTTTTGTTGGCTGGTGGATTGTCATTGACCTTCGAGGGCTCTCTGCCCTTAATAGCCTATAACTTAAGTCGTTCTCTCATCTGGAGGCTGAGCCAGGGAGGAGAGTAACTTTCTGTTCTATCTCCCTGCCCCGTAGACTCAGAGAGCTTCTTGCAGTTGCCCATCAGATTGCAAGGCTGACAACTGTAAATATTCCAGATACAGGCCAGAAACCTCCTTAAATTTCATGTCTAGGGAATTCATTCCTGACTTTCTCTGAGTCATGAAGAAAAAGAAATGCTTCTTCCAGGGGCCTTTAGATTCACCTTCCAAGCCACGGAAATTCTAGCTTTGTTGCTGGCATCTGCGACCCAGGGCTCACCGTGCAACTTCTTTGACGGTTCCCTACGCCCCCCCTCAGCCCGGAGAGCTGAAGATATTTTCTTTTACAGATAATGTCAGCCCTGTAGGGGTCTTTAATTCCAGTGTGCATGCCATCCCCATTGGGTTCCAGCATGCTATCCAGGCTTTTCTGTGCTTCTCCCCCACCCTCAGCTCTCTCCAGCTTCTCAGCTGGCTGAAGCAGCTGGCTGCTGTTTTCCTTGGGGCTCTGTCACGTTCTGAGGTTTCTGATAGTGAGATTGTCCAGATCCTTGGTTTGTTCCTCAGCATTCTTAAGCTTGCCCATCAAAACTGCCACCCACCAGCCTTGCGCTATCTGCGAGCCTGTCTGGAACTGTCTGGCAACTCCATGCAGTTAGTTGGTTTTGCCTTCATTCCGGATGGTTGCAAGTGGGCATCTGTGTTTGTCTTGAGATTACTCAACATCAATACCCATCCTGGCAGACTTAACTAGATCTTTAACATGCCCCTAAGTTACTTTTTTTTTTCTCCTTCTGTCTATCCATGTCGGGGCTTAATGTCTCACAGAGTGGTGGAAGAGTCCTTTCTGTCACCCACCATTCATTGTGAGAATTGACCTGTAAGTCCCAACTTTATGTCTCGATGGTCAACTTTTTTGTGCAAGTGTGGTACTATAAGAATGTGGTTTGTGTGTGGGAGAGAGAGGACAGAAGAGAGAGAGAGAGAGAGAGAGAGAGAGAAAGAGAGAGAGAGAGAGAGAGAGAGAGAGAGAGAGAGAGAGAGACCCTAGTGACCCTCCATCAACCAGCAAGCGAAGGTTAAGGCTATATAAAGTGGGTCTTTACCCAGAAGTCTCTATTCCTCCCAGCCTGCCATGGGGTGCCATGTGTAGCCACAGTCCCGCTGTTTTGACCTGGCAGTCAACAGCCTCTATCATTTAGCTCCCAAGCTCAACATCTTCCTCCCAGCTGTGACATGCTCACACCAGACCACTATGGGGCACAGGTGCCCCCTTCTATCATATATGCACAAATAATAGCAGTAACATAACAATAAAAAGTTCATCTCCGTCAAAGGGTGGCATTTATGCCTCTGCTTCCCTGTGTCTGGACTGACCCATGACAATCACCACCAATATACAAAGATGAGCTGGGTTATAAGAAGCTCTACAGATCCTTTGTGGACCTTTGTTTGTTCGTTTGTTCGTTTGTTTGTTTATGACGGTGAGGATGTGTATGCCTATGGTCCATGCCATGCACGCAGAGGTCAGAGGACAGCTTGTGAGAGTCAATTCTCTCCTACCATGTGCTCCCGGAGATCAAACAGGTCATCAGGCTTGGCAGCGAGCTCTTTAGCCCACCGAGCTGTTCGGACCTCTGTGACTCTCTTAGAATGTTCGCTCTAGGGAAATCCAGTCACAATACACGAAATCATAACTATCCTGACACCACCATGCCATGAGGTAGTCACATGGAAAAAGCAATGCTGACAGAAACATGCCCAATAAACCCCTACTCCTGTCCATATGCCACACATGGGACTGATTGGGCGGGGGTGGGAGTAGCTTAGAAATTGCACGTTTGCCATTGTAAGGCTCTAGGTTTGATTTGCATCCCTGGGGTATGGAGAAGGCTTCTGTGTCTGCTCGCATTCAAGTGCTCTGTGTGAGGGATTTCAGAACAGACCCTTGCATCTGAGTCCTAGACCCGCAAAAGTCAATATAAGCTTGCTGTTGTAAACTAGGCTTGGGCGTGGTTGCTTATGCAGCAACAGACTACTGAAATACCAAATATGGTTTTATTTTGTGGTTTTTTGTTTGCTTGCTTGCTTGCTTTTGGCTTTGTGTTTTGAGGTAGGATCTCACTGTGGCATTGAACTCTCAACCCTCCAGCCTCAGCCTCCCACGGGCTGAAATTGTTGGTGCATACGCAGCATGTCCAGTTAAAGCAAAGGTTCTATAAGAAAACCTTTGTGATCTTAAGTAGCAAAGCAACTCGATCTGTGATTGGAAAGTCTGCTTCAAAGCTGTCTTTAAAGGATATGACATGCTCAGTCGCTCTAGAAAGGGCAAAGTGCATTTGTACAGATGTGGTTGTGTGGTCTCCAGAGCTTGGTGGAGTTCAGCGCTGATAGACTAGCTAAGAACTAGGGATTTATTCTTGGACAGTCTAACTTACTAATACTAACTTGGGTATCTGGTAGGGAATGTGGTTCAGAGTAGAGCACTTGCCTAGCATATAGGTCTGGAGTTTGTTTGACTCCCAGTAACCCTCCCCCCCCCATACACAATTATATAGGTTTGAAAATAGGCATCATTGAAAGTTAGGAAATGGCCTTATGTGGAAATAATGCAATCTAGCCATTTTTCTTTGCACACTCCTCCACATATATTAGACTAGATAAACACAAGTACCCAGAAGTAAACTGCCTTTCACAGATCTCATAGCTATATGGTGATAATGCCCAGGCAGTTTCTCAGTTTCTTGGGGCAGGAAAAACTCCACACACTATGCCATTCTAGCTTATGTGCTCTGAGGAAATCACAGTACAGTCTGGGCGTCTTTTCCCTTCCATCTCTTCAGCATCTCCATGATGTCTTATGTGGCAATGATCCGTGTAATGGGGCAGAGACAGTAGCAGCCCTTAGGCAAGTTTTATATTTCACAGTTGGACTTACCTGTGGTCAATCATATCCAAAATTATTAAATACAAGATTCTAGTCATGCACAATTCATAAATTTCAAATTATTTCTATTATAACACATTGTTATACTTTATACTGATTATTGCTCTTAATCTATTGTGCCTAATTGACGAGTTAAACCTCATCATGGGTATGTATGTGTAGATATGCAGTAGATAGAGGGCTTGATTCTCTCTGAAGTGTCAGATGTCCATTGGGAGGATTGATGTATCCCTTATGGACAAGGAAGGAATACCGTAGCTGCCCCAAGATTGCTAGAAGGTTCAAAGGGATGGCCTATCGAAGTTATTCAGCACTTGCTCTATACTTAATAAGTGGCAAGTACCTTCTTTCAGAGCCTAGTGAAACAAATCCACTAAGCAGTCAGCACAAGGGCCTTTAAATTGAAAGAATTTTCCCCACAAACAATACCCTAGGCATGAGAAATCCGTCACTGGGGAGGACCGCAGAAGGGAATTCAACATCCCACCCTGGTTCCAACCCAGACAAGTAGACATTTAAACGACCTGTGAGAAATGAAAGGAGTGGGTTGTGGATAATTAGCTGAAGTGCATGGGGATAACTCAGCCTTCTGCAAAGGGAAGCAGACAGACTTGAGTCAGTTCTGGACACGAGAATTAAAAGAGAGTAGGCCTGGATGTCTGGAGTTCTTTCTGTCAACTTCTTTTTTCTTTTTCTTTTTATAAGACTAAGTACCTCTAGCTGTCTGTCTGTCTGCTGAAGAGAAGATCCATCACCCAGTCTGTAAAAGTAGCTTTCCTTGCACCCGTCTCCCCAGACTTCTGTTGTGGTTACACGTCTCGCTGTGGTTAGCCCTACGTCTGCTTCTCTGTCTCCCTTGTATCACATGTGCTGTGTGTGTAAAACTCTTTATGTGGAGTCTGGGAATGGTTTTTAATGCATTCGGAGCAATAAGCTAGAACCTCTGCCTTTAATACCTGCTTCTGCCATTTCTCATCAATGGGGCTGCAAACACATGTGGGAAGCAGCCGCCCGTGACAGGTCGGGGCCCCACCAAGCAAGGAGAAGCAGATGGGGAGAAAAGGGGCCTATTGTGCTAAACACCTGCCCAGCCATCAGGAGCAGCCATGAGCTACAGTGGATAGAAACTCGGTTGTGGGCATAGTAAACAACGGACACCCCAGGTGTAACTATCCAGAGTATGGATGGAAACAAAAAAATAATTTCCATGCTTTCTTTTTTTTTTTTTTGCACAGTGAATTCTAAGGTGAAATCACATGGCCATTGTTAGGAGACACCTTTGGAGGTAGACAGATTATGAGTTTTCAAACGCTGGGTCTGGGTTTTAAGATTTGTGGTCAGCTATTTAGCTCTGAGCTGCAATTTTCTTGTCCTCCAAAATAAAGATAATAATGATCCTTGACTCATAAGCAGAATGTAAAGAGGATCACCCAGTAGTTGAACAAGGAACGTGCATATTGCTGCCCGGGCATATTGCAGATGCTCTGTCCGTTATACATAGTTCATTTATGCTGGTAATGATTTTTGAGGCTTATGGGGGAAACTGTTGAGGAGTGAAAGGGCTCTGAACTAAATATCCAAACGATATCTTCCAATTTCACCCTTTAGATGAGGATTATCATGTTTGCCTCATTCCCAGACTTCAGGAATTTTAACCTGAGGTCTAGGACCCCCCCCCCGCCCTTTTCCCCCTGGACCTCCATGATGCTTTGCTCCAAAAGATGAGAAGACCTCAGGGTTTGTTTGGATCTGTTAGATGAGATCAGAGTTGTTGTTTTCAACTTGATGGAAAGCTGAACTCCTCTTCAAAGGAGCACATCATAAGCATTTACTACTGCTTGTGTGTTTTTGTTTTTGTTTTTGTTTTTTTTTTTTTAAAGGCAGTTGTTAGGTCAGTGAGATAATTCATCAGATACTGGGGGGGGGGGGGGGGGGGGGGGAGAGGAGGGGATCCTGCCAATAAGCCTGATGACCTGAGATCAGTCTTCAGGACCTACGTGGTAAAAGGAGAACACCAACTCCTGAAAGGTCCTCTGACCCCAGACCCCATGAGGTACCTCCACGCGGCTCAAGTGCCCATGTGCACACACGCGCCAAATAAATACGTGTAATTCTTAGCATATTACTCTTTTGTCTAGAGACTAAAAGGAATGGACAGCCCGCACAGTGCTGGCAGGTTTGTGTTAAGTACAGTAGTGCACTGTGTTCGTGGACATCAGCTAGCAGTTAAGAACGAAACCTGCCTTCCTGGTGTCCCCTCTCAGTGTGCCTTGCCCTCCTTCCTCACCTTTCACAGAAGCTGGGGATCTCTGAAACCTCTGCTGGTGATCAAGGGTGGCTGCCCCTCAGCATCTGCTCTGATCAGCCCTCTTTATTGCTTGTGCTCCATCTGATTGATGGACGGTCATGAGGAAGTCAGAGGAGCCTGGCCACACACTTCTACTCTGCTGTTTGGGTCTAGAAACCATCCTACCTCTCATCTTTGAAGAGGCCCTTGGGTCCAGATGATAGGCACTCTCTCCTGGATATGTCAGTTTATTAGGAGATGCTGAGTGTGAAACTTTTAATCAAGTATTTCAGGGAAAGGCCACATCTGGAAGCAGTTATCCAGATGTTATAAACCACTCTGGCCAGCGTTTGCCAGACTGCTGTCCAGGTGATGAGGACGGGACCCAACGCTCCACATGTGTAAGACCGTCTGGACAGATGAATTGCTAACTCCTGTGCTGCAGCCTTCCCTCGAAGGAACACTGGGACCTGTGTCTTACACAGGTCCAAGATCAGCGTGTCCTGATGACTCAGAACTGAGTCTCCAGGCTGAACAGCTTGGGCCAACTTCTTCACCCTGGACACCTGTCCCCCATAGCCAGAATTTAGCAGCTTGCTTCTGAGTGTGTGTGTGTGTGTGTGTGTGTGTGTGTGTGTGTGTGTGTGTGTGGCAGGCAGTGGGGGATGTTAGTTCTGAGTTTCAGAACAGTTAGAATAAAATAAAAGACATTCCTGAGAAATGAGAGAGCAGAGCCACAAGGCCCAGGCTTTGTAGAATCTACAGTACCATACAGCAGTGGCTGGGATCTCCCCATCGTAAGACCAAACTGATGTGGGTAACAGATTTCTCTTTCCATTTCTTTTCATTTGTATGAGTGTGGTACTTGTGTATAGTTTGTGTGTGCATGCTCATGCATATAGCACATACGTGTGACATATGTGAGTGTTCCTAGCGGGACCCAAGTTTGATGTCTAAACCATCCCTCTATCTCTCTCCCACCTTCTTGGTGGAGGCAGAGTTTTTCTGTCAACACCAGAGTTCACCTCCTCTCACTAGACAACCCATTTTTCCTGCCTCTCCGGGCTGGAGTTGCTTCAGCCAGTGAGCATTTGCATGGACTCTGAGTGTTTGAACTGCGCACGGTTCTCCTCCTTGTATGGCAAGTGCTTTAAGCAAGGAGCCTTCTCTCCAGCTCCACAAGTAACTGATTTATCATCCAACTTCATGATTTTATCTGAATGACCTTCTTGGTTTGGACACTAGCTAGCATCTATGGTAGAGGTAGAGCCTCTATGGAGTACTGATGTAGAGGTGAACTATTTATTTGCATTCAACTCATGGTGGCTGAAGAATGTGGCAGAGGTCCCTCAAATCATGGTCCAGATGATGAGAGGATTCTGGACAGTGAGTTGGTCTACCCACAGTGAGTTATTTCTGCCAGCTAAAGTCCATTTCCTCAAGTTGCTCAACCTCCCAGAACATGAACTGGTGGGAGACACTTCAGACTTAAGCCATAACACGACCTGTATGAGCTGGCATGTACTGGCCATCACAGAAGCGGAGCCTCAATTAACTTTAGCCTCAGTTAGATTTTCTTCTTGAAGACATAGGAGCAGGGCTGGAGAAGTAAAAGCAATTGCTGTACAAATCTGGTAATATGAATTTGACCCCTGGATCCCATGGTAGAAGGGTATCCACATACACCTTGGCATGCTCATTCCCTCACCCCCAACACACCCCAGTCACCCGCCCCCACACAACCCAGCCCCTGACACTAACTAACATAAGTAAAATAGGGAGTAAAACATGCAGATATTGTACAGCTAGAGATGCAGCTCAGCAGTGAAGTGCTTAGCTAGTGCTGCTGAGGTCCTGAGTTCAATCCCAGCATGACAAATTAATAAATAGATGCAAAATACAAAGATTAAGTAAATAAAGAACAGATGGGTATAGTCATGCTTGCTTATATTCCCAGCAAGAGGGAGGCTGGGACAGGAGAAGTGCAAGCTTGAGGTTATTTTGGGCTCCGTATTGAGACCTTATCTGAAAAATTAATGACTGATGTTACCACCTAGCCCGGCTCTGAGCCTCTAAGCAGATGATGTGTGCACAGGCTTAGTACGCAGCTGATTATTTGTGCTAAGCAAACGTGGGCTCTTCCTGTTAGCTCAAAGGCAAGCAACCTCCTATTGAGGAATGATAGGAGCTAGGATCCTTGTGCTGAGACTCTTGGCTGGTGCCTGGGACCGGGGAAGGAGAAGGCTGGTGGAAGGAAGAGCTGCGTGCTGGCTGCTGCTAGCCTCACTCCCACTTGTCATCTGGCCCAAACAGCTTGATTCAAGAAAACCAGCCTCTCCACAGGAATTTCACACATGCAAATGAAGATTTTGATGGTCCTTATAAAATAACCTCTAGTTTAGTCTGAACAGTCCTTGCCATTTGAGAGCCAAAGTCCTCAAGATGGGCCCATTGACTGTACAATAACTCCAGTCTGAACCCAGCCTCTGGGACCCCAGAGCAACGGTGTTCCGGCTTCCAGTGGTGGAGGATCTCTGGCTTTGCTGCTGAAGGCATGAATTATTCCTATGCAGAAGGCCAGTCAGTACTCAGACCTAGGAAACAAAAGAAACTCACCTTCAACACTGGAATCAAGCCAAAATGTCCATGTACCTTTTAAGAGTGAGACTCCTAACTGGGTGTGGTGACACCCTGCACTCTGTCTACTGAGGCAAGAAAATCGAAAGAGTAGGACTCTGCCTCAGCTGGAGGAGAAGTCAAGCAACATGCATTGGGGGTCGGGGGGCGGGGAGGAGAAGAGACAGACAGACAGAGACTCCTTGGTCTATAAAGCCTACTGGTCTAGCTAAGGTGGATTCAAATGCTTGCCACATTTGGTTTGCTAGCTAGCTCTCCTTTACATGAGACTCGGATCGCTTACTTACCTCTTTGAAAAGTTTGTTTCTTTAAATTTTTGTTCAAGACAGTGAACTAATTGAGCTCTTGGAAAGATGTAAGCATAGTTTTACTTTGTTTTTATCCCGTACATCTGGATTATTTTTTCCCTAGGCAAAGATCCATTAGCATCACAAAAAATAAAACTTTGTTGCCTTAAAGTGTATTTTTGATGAAAAATTTCTACTTTAAAGCCAATGACATTTATGTGACTTGATACAAAGATGGCTTCTCCATACTTATTTCTTAGATGGTCCTTTCAGAGTGACTCCTTTTAGCCCCTGTACTCAACTGGGGCTGCCCCAAAGATACATACATACATACATACATACATACATAATACATACATACGCACGCACATGTGCACACACACTCTCTCAGTCTTTTCCGGTCTCAACCCTTCTGACCTCAGAGATCTTAGTCATTTCTGTTGTTTTATCTCTTGCCGCTAGTCAGCTGCCTTATAAAGAACTTGCTAAGAAACAGAGATGAAGAACCCGTGTATTATAATGAGCTAGTGACATTGCTCAGCAGGTAAAGATGCTGGCTGTGGAGCCAAGGACCTGAATTCAATTTCCAGAACCCATGTAAAAGGTGGAGGAAGAATCAACTTCACAAAGTTGTTCTCTGACTTCCATGTGACCACCACAGGACTCAGGTGCTCCCTTCTATCATACATGCACAAATAATAGCAGTAACGTAACAATACGAAATAATTTAGTAAACATGTTTTCAAAGTGTCAAGTTTGGTGACCCACAAGATGTCTAAAGAAAAAAGTCTAACAGAAATCTGGCATGGTGATGTGGGTCTCGGCAGGAGGATCGCAAGTTCCAAGTGAAAGCTAAGGCTACATAACAAGACTGTAAAAAAAAAAAAAAAAAAAAAAAGTGGTAGATTCATTTTTCCCAGAAAAGACCATCTTTCTCTCTGTCTTGCCCACAGTTATTCCTTAGGAACGACTCTGTCTTAATAACTCACAAGTTACTTCTGCCTGCTGAGAGCCTCCCGAAGCAGCTCTCTTTTTCTGATTTAAAAACAATAGCCTATAGAGTCTCCCACTTCATATTTCTGTTTATTCAAGGTTTATTTACAATGTTCTAGTAAGTCCCTATGCTATGGGATCCTGGGGACACGAAGCCCGTTTCAGAGACTCCCCATGAGCACTACAGTATTTAGGAGCAGGTGATAGTGTTTTACTGTCAAAGATACGGGGCTCTCACTGTGGTGTCCAAGTCAAGTTTCATGCTCCTGGTTTAGGGAGACATTCAGAGAGAGGACCAAAAGTTTTACATGGGTCCAACCCAGGCCAGCATTGGGCTAGGAACAGGCGAACTGCCCACGCCAGCCTTCCTTCAGTCAAATGATGATATTTGGGGGACAAATAACTTCTACAATAAAACTTTGCAGTGTCCGGTACCTATCAGGACCACTTGTCGACAGATATGGCTATGTCCCATCAGCTCCCGCACTGCTTCTCTGTGCTGTCTGCATCTCATTGGAAAGTCCCCAAGGCTATCTGTCCTGCCTATGGCTAATTCAGCCACTCTGGTCTCCAACTTCAGTCCTTTTGCCTCTGCCTTTTGAGGTCGGAACTCCAGACAAAAGCATCATATCTGGCCTGTCATGGCCTTTTTCATTTCTCATGTACTGTGAACTTCTTTGACAGGTAAGATATCTTTCTATAAAATGATATTTTTAATAGTCTTATGATGGAAGTCAGATGCACAGTTTATTTATGACATTCTGTTTTTGTAGGTTACTCACAATAATAAATAATGCTATGGTAAATATTTTTGTACTTAAGTCTATTCCTTGGCCTGAGTTTCACCAAAAGTGCTCATCATAAAAAAAAATAACATTAAATCAATAATGATAATAGTTTCAAATGTTTTTAAACAGTGAACTAGTGTGTCGCATTTTCTCTGGTGATGACTATTCTTTAAGTTTTAAAAATTAAAATGACATCATTTTCTGCCTTCCCCTTTCCCACCAACCCCTCCCATGACCCCTTAAGTCATGGCTTCTTTTTAATTTATATATAATATGTTCATGTATTATATATGCATATATACATAAATACAGTCTGTTGGGTTCATTTAAGTGTTGCTTTCAGGGCTGACCACTTGATGTGTAATATCTGTTTGGGGTTCATCTCTACAGAAGGCAATTTTTCCCAGTCTCAACATTCCTTAGCCGCCTATAGTTCTTTGTTTACGAGTAGGGCCTTGTCAGGTTTTTTCCTTCCATGTTAACCCCATCTATCAGTGTTGTCCCTTGTTCAGCCATATTGTTGAGGTATCATGATGCTTCCCTGTGGAGACAGCTACTAAAACCAAAACAGATAACAAACAGCCTCAATAGAATCCATTTTAAGGAACAAGAACCATTCAGCACCACAAAAGAAGGATTTTGAGTTTTTGAGAGCTCTTTAGAAACTGATCTTTGGGTACTCTAAAATCTGGATTAGACATAGTATTCATGTGTGGAAATTTTAAACACTTAAATCAAGGAAGATCTAAATCATGATAGATATTTATCACAAGGTCAGATAGACACTCTCCACTTTATTGGAACGCACTCCAAAGTTTGTAAACTCTCTACTGGAGAGGTGTTTTAATGTGCTAATAAAGGGTTGACTGGAACAGATGACTTGCACCTCCACTAGATTTTAAAAGAAAGGAGTTGTCACCAGGTACATTTTGACCAAATGACTTATTAAAGATACCATGGAGAACAGAGCTTGGAAAAGCAAGTATAGCTGGCTGCCCTGGCAGCTCCCTCATTCTGTGCTTTAATAACTCACTGGCAACATGAGGAAGTAGTTTGTGTTCCAGACTTTGCCTCCTGGTATCTAGATTTTTATAGGTGTTTTGACTGAGGTGTAGAAGAGGCATTTTTGGGGGCTGCTGATTTCTATTCCAGATTGTGGGATGTGAATAATTTGGTAAATTAACATCAATGCATTAGACTGTTCTTTGCAGCAGCCTCTGGGCTGCCTGTTCCACTGGACGGTCACATTAATTTGCAACCCACATGAGGATGGCTGCTGGGCACATACACCCAAGCTAAATTTTCTTTTTCAGGTCCCCCCCCCCACTATTTTGGATATTCAGGTAGCCACGAAAGTCTGAGGCAGCTCTCTCTTGTGCATTCATAATTCTGGCCAAAGCTAGGGCTTCCAAAACTAATATCAGGCAGGAAAGAGCCAAACCTTAGTGCTTCTGTGGCTTTTTTTTTCTTCCCGAGGCCAGTTTTCATCTGTGTTTCCAATGATCAGTCTGTACTCATAGTTATACACTAAATACTTAAACTGTGTGTGCTACAAATGATGTTTTTCTAGCCTGTCCATATAGCCTATTAAACCAGAGTTGGCAGTTTTCCATCCCTTAGGAGAAGCCTTTGGCATAAATAATATTGTCATTTGGGCAGGCTAGACATGGTCTGAAGAAGTGACCTTGTATAAATATTGTCTGAGGTATGACTGAGGCTAAATTATATGACAGGGAGCTAGTGTGTAGTCTGGGCTCTGGGCCCTCGTGGTAATGAAGTTGCTTCTTTTAGTAGTGGAGCCATCTGAATTCTAAATGCAGTCAAATACACCAGAGGTTGTTTAAGACACAGGAGCAAACTTGGTTATGAACCCCTGAGGTCCTGGGGATGGCAGGACAGTTCTGGAACATCTCTGTTGTTCAAATGGTTTTGCCTTTTTAAGAGACAAGTTGTCCTAGAAAGTGCCTTTGTGCGGCAAAACTTCCCTCGTTGTTTGTTGACTTTCCCATCCGCTCTTAGGGTGAGCAGCTGGCGCTGAACATGGAGTCTTGGGTATTGCTGGGCTATTTGTGGTTTACCAGGTAGCACAACATAGCTTCCCCCCCCCCCCGCCCCCGTCAAAGACAGTTGCTTTCCTATATCCTCTTTCAACACCCAAATTTAGGATTTCATTTCCTCCTTCCTGTCCACCCTTGTCCACCAGTCTCCTCGTTATTCAGACGTCTTCCCTTCAGCTCCTCCTCCTCCTCCTAATTGATCTGCCAGATTCGTCTTTCAGAAGCATGATTTCCTTTGCAGCAGTATATCTATTTACCCCACCCCCACCCCCAGCCAATAACCAAAACCATTGCTCATTGAATGCCAACTGTGGGCCATGAGTTTTGGTCTCCGTTATAATAAAATCTACATAGTAGTGGGACAGATAGATATTTGGCAGCTAACATAGCGCTGGACTAGAGTGAATGTTCTTTAGGCAAAAAGCAAGGTTCTTTGCTAGCACACAACAACAACAAAAAAAAAAGGAGATGGGGGAGCTAAGATAGGCTCTCCTGAGGAGGAGAGAGGGAGGGAGAACAAGATTTGAGGTGGGTGAGAGGCAAGAGGTAGGGTTCTTAAGGAGGACTGCGACCTTCCATTTGAGCAATGGTTTTGGTTGTACAGTTACTGAGTGGGAAAATACAGCAACCAAAGACTGTGTGTGTGTGTGTGTGTGTCTGTGTGCTCGAAGAGCTGTGTTTCCTTAGCAAAAGCTTTAAAGCTTAAAGCAAGAAAATTCTTGGTGATTTTCAAATAACAAGCAGGGGTTGGGTAGGGAGTAGAGCGCAAAGTATCCATAATGTGAAAATCTGGTGTCTGAAATGCCCTAAAACCTGAGACTTTTCAGTACCAAATGACACAGGTGGAAAATTCCATACTCCATGCCGCAAGTTGCAGATAAAATGTAGGTGTGTAAAATTACCTTCAGCAATGTGTATATGAAACTCGTGACTTCTGTGTTTAGACATGGGTTGAAGCCTCAAAAATTTCTCACTATTTATATGCAAATATTCCATTTTTCCAAAACACTTCAGGACTTTCAGAAATCATAATCGGAGAAGGAGGCAGTCTGAGTCTAAGATTGTGAACTGAAGGGCACTGCAAAATGATTTTATTTTTTAAATCTGGACAGTTTATAAAAGTATCAGGTTTCAGGCAGAAGAATTATATGGTCAGAATTACACTTTTGAAATGCTACAGTAACTACTGCAAACAGAAAACACTCTGGGGTCAAGGCCAGAATCAGACCAGACATGTGACAACTAGAATATCCAAGGTAGAAGGTGGTGGTGACTTAGACCAGAGTAGCAGCTTAGAGGGTGATAAGAAGTTAGGTCCTGATTGAATTTTGAATGGAAGAGTTTGTGTTTTCTGATCTATTGGGTGTAGCAAGAGAGGCAGAGAACTGATAACAGCAGGATTCTTGCCTGGAGCTCTGGCAGTGTGGATTGCCACTGACTAAGATGAAGGAGATCCTGGAACTCAGGAGCTTCATTTTGAAGGTTAAGTTTGAAGCTTTTGTTAGACATCCAAGTAGAAACATGGATTCAGCTGTTGGTTGTGCGGACTGACCAAAACCCAAAGGAACAATCCAGAATGGAGACATGCATTTTGGGTGCATTTGAAATGAAAACTGAAGATTCTCCAACTCTCAGGAAAGCATGAGTTCACCAAGGAATAAGAATATTATAGAAAGCTAGGTGGTGGGGTGGGGGTGGTGGCAGAGACAGTGCAAGCCTTTAATCTCAGCACTTGAGAGGCAGAGGCATGTGGATCTCTGTAAGTTCAATGCCAGCCTGGTCTTCAGAGCTAGTTCTAGGACAGTTAGGGTTACACAGAGAAATCAAACTGCTTTTCATGATCTAGGCTCTTTGCAAAAGAACTAACCAACAATTTATCTTGTAAAAGGCCCCTCGATATAGATTTGTCTGATATTTTCACACAGTCAGAAGAAATTACATCTTTTTGGCAAAAACAATTTGAAAAACAAAATCAATCAAATAAACAAAATAACATTATGGAAGAGAAATAAATGTGGACAACCTGAACATAAAGACTACGATAACGCTAGTCAGTGATGTCCAATTTAATAAACATAATGATATTGTGGGCCTCCGAACACAATGTGCAACACTTCATATGTACTTCTGCCAAAAAGATGTAATTTCACCTGACTGGGTAAAAATATTAGACACATCTATATTGAGGGGCATTTTACAAGATAACTTGCTGGTTGGTACTTTTGCAAAGAGCTTAGGTCATGAAAAAGAGAGAATGGTGGAGCTAACTGTCATAGTTTAGAGGGATCTAAAACAATACAGGAACCGGGAACAGACACAATGAACTGAGGGGAAATGATTGTAACTCAAGTAAGGACTGTACTGCAGACACTGGGGTTGTGCCACAATTATTTTGCTTGTTTTGATCAATGTACTATGATTATATAAAATGTCAGTATTCAACAAAATATGTTAGGGAAATAGAGGAATGTTCTATTTTATTGTGACTCATCTGCAAGCCTAATGTTATTCTAAAAGAAAAAGTTAAAGAAAATCAAATATGTGGCCTTTGGACATGTACCCCCAAGGATGTGAACACTCTTGTGTCCAGTCTGCTGGCTTAGCTCAGAGATGCTGCAAAAATAGACAAGGCCACACTATAGAGCTCTCAGACTGTGTCAAAGCGTTTGGACTCTCTTCTAAGAACTAATGAAGGCTTAGACAGAATGTGTGGAAGGAGATGGGAAAATAGACGTGTTTGGTTTAAGCAAACAGAGACAAGAAAACGGAATAAATACCGGGTTAGGCTTGGATTCAGGCAAACACTCAGTTACTGTCAATTATTCATCTGTTCTCCAAACAGAGTTGACCATGAGTTAGCTCATGACTCACAAGGGTGTTAGCACATTGTAACGTCTGGCTGGGAGGATTGCTCAAATCCCGGAGGAGGATTATCCTCAAGGAGCCCTGCAGCATCCTGTTTCCCTCCTAAGTTGAGGCACAACTGTAGTGGGGATCTGAAGTTTGTAAGCCTGAAAAGTAAATTGTATGTCCATTACACATATCTGATCCTCCCTGTCTGGAATGACTCCAGAACAAAGATTATGGTTGGATTGAGATACCAACTTGTAGCGCATGGAGGAAATGCCCAGAACAGACCATGTAGGGATAAAGGGGAAGCCCTCTTCCTCAGTCAAGTACACTGAGAGGGAAGGGATAGAAACCTCCACTGTAACAAAGCACCTGAGGCTGTTGGGTATAAGAACTAAGAAATAATAATTTAGAAATCATATATTGAATGATGACAGATGAAGTCTTTGAAGCTGAGGGATCCACCCTTTGCCCAGAAAAGTGAGCCATTTCCCACTTGACTTCCTTGTTGTTCCAATCAGAGTGGGACAAAAATAAGGGTGTGTGTGTGTGCGTGTGTGTGTGTGTGTGTGTGTGTGTGTGTGTGTGTGTGTGTGTATGTGTGTGTTATACAAAATGATAGTTTTTGAACTAGTTTCTTTTTCAGAATACCTGACAGAAACAATGTAAGAGCAGAAAGAGACACTTTGGCTCACGTTCGAGATCATCAAGATGGCAACAGTTTGTCTGCAGTCTGGAGTTTGTGGATGAGGTAGTTCGTGTATTTCAGACCAGGAAGTAGAGGAGGCAAGAAAGCTTCAGAAGGCCAAGTCTTGCGACCTTGGCCTCCCTCCCTCAGAGAAGCCTCATCTGGATGTTTCAAAGTCTCCCCAGAATAGTGCCTCAGTTGTAGGAAAAGCTTTTCTTGAGATTTTGATTATGTTTCCTCTTTCCTTTTCCTCCCTCCAAGCGCCACTCCACCCCCATACCCCTTCTTGCTCTCTTTTCACGGCATGGCCTCTTTTTTGCACTGATCACTATTACACACCTATAAAACACCCTGTGTAGGATATTTCAGCTCAAGTCCTGACAGGTTTCAGTGTGATATTTCCACACAGTTTCATCACAGTCACCCCATTGTACCCCAAATCCCCTTCTTCTTCAAGAAAAGTCTTAACCTGGGTTGCCTCCCTAAGCGAACTGGTCTCATTGCCTGGCATGGCAGGAAACATGGCCACACTTCTCCCTGGGACTGTCTGAGCTCATGCGGCCTTTCCTTAAGAGTCGGTGCCTATAAAAGACAGTATTAAGTGTAACTGTCAATTTCTGGATGTTTACCTTGTGATAGGCTCCTTCCATAATTGTCTCTGATCCCTTCAACAGCCCTTCAAAACAGTCTTTTTCATCTCTGTGTTTACAGGGATTTTTGTGGGTGAGGAAATAGTCTTGGCTTGTCTGAAGTCAACACTCAAATTGGCCAAAGAGGGATTTGAACCCAGGTCCTGGGAACATAGACTTCCCAGAGCTTCCCATTTGCTCTGCTGCCTAGTCTGTCTTGAAGGAACTTGAGCGTCGGGGGATAGTCACCCCTCAGGGACCCTCAGTTGCTCTGGGAAGTATGAGGAAGACCACCCACTGTTGTTTCTGGAAGACCTTTCCTTGGCGCTTGTGGACTAGAGGACTGGAATTGGCAGTAACCTGGAGGAGGCTAGGCTCCCTACTGGCTCACTGTAGGCCTTGACAGTTGTGGAGGCCTGAGGAGAGTGAGGGGGAAGGGCCGGGAGAAGGGAGAGCCGCACACCTGGGCTCCTCATGTTGGAAAATCACCAGGATGTTCTGTCAGCGTTAGCCTGCAGCTACATTTCTGGCTGAAAATTTGGGTGGCTTCACCAAACCTCAAAGGCGGAAAGAACAAATCATACTGAGAAAGACAGGCTCTCTGACAAGGAAGCGGGGTGGCGGAGTGGTGGGGGGTGTGCTATCTGGCTCCCTGCCACTGACTAGACACATGAAGAGGAGCAGAGATGTCCTTTCTTACTACCAGACCCAGCCATCTGCCGTGGGCATCCCACAGAGAGCAGCTCAGGCCCCTACCTCCGTCTGTGGGGTATGCCTGGCAGGAGAGGGATCTAGGCTCACAGACGACCTAGAAAGTGGATAAAACAGGGGCCATGAGCAGTTTCAGTAAGGGAAACGTGGGCTTGGCCATCTTGTACATTGGAGGAGGAGTTTTAAGAGGTCAGAGGTTTCCCCAGAAAATGGGAACGATTAAAAAAAAAAAAAAAAAAAAAAGGTTGTAGGAGTGGAGAAAAGGAGATTTCAAATTGCATGGACAAGATATCACTTCCTTGGGGAGGAAGGTGCTTGAGGCAAGGCTTTATGTACTGGAGATTGACTGTAAAGCCCCTGGGCCTCTGCCTTCAGCCCCACAGCCTCCAAGTGCTGGTGTCACCGGTGTGTGTCACCACACCTGCCTTTAGATGCCAGTTTCCAGGCAGTGTCTAGAGCCCCTGACTTCTCAAGTGCTCTGGTGGATCCAGGACTTACCTGTCTGTGGCAACGCCCCGCCCCGCCCCGCCCCACCCTTCCAGCCTGCTCCACCTGCCCATCCAATCTCAGTGTTAACTCCTACCCTAGGGTCAAGAGTATTGCACAAGTATTTGTTAAATGAAGAAATAAAGGCTCTACAATTAGGTAAAACTTCTGACCTTGGCTGATTTCCAGAAGGCTCCTTGCACAAACCCTGACCCAGATGTAGGCCCGAGACCGCAGAAAACAGTGGGCACTGAGATAAAGCCGAGGAAGAATATCCTCTGGGACAAAGCAAGGCTTCAAGGCCAAGGGAATACAGAAAGGAGAGCTCAGATAAAGGGGGAAGGACACTGATCCATCACACTCTGATTGCCATGCTCTCTCTAATAGCCAGTTAAACAATATATAATCAGCAGTGGGGAAAAATTAAAAAAAAAAAAAAAAGGTTCGTTACTGAAATGATCTATTTGTCATGTATATTTGCCTACCATTACCTGCTTTTCCAGGTCCTTGAGATACCCGCCACTAGGCTGGTTGGCCATGGCAGGTAGGCATGTGTGCAGTTCCTGTGGAGGCCAGAGAAGGTGCCAGGGTTGCATTACAGACAGTTGTTAGCGGCCATGTGGGTGCTGGTGTTTGATTCCAGGTCCTCTGGAAGAGCAGTCAGTTCTCTGAACCACTGAGCCATCTCCCCAGTACCACCCTCACTTGTTTCTTTTAGCTAGTCTTCCTGTGTAGCTCAGGATACCTTTGAACTCACTACATAGCTTAGGCTATTTTTAAACTTGTTCTATAGCCCAGGCTGGCCTCCAATGCACATAGGTAGGATTACAGATATTTGCTACTATGCTCAGATGATATGGGGTTGGGAGTGGAGGCGCATAGGAAGAATCAGCTATTTCTATGGACACATTCAGTTTTCCAAGAGACACAGACGTCTTTCCTTTCTGGCTTGAAATTTCCTTCTGGACCCATGTGCTTTGTATGCAGAGCACCGTTTGACAAGTGAAGCTTCCTGTGTTCTTTCCAGGAGTCAGCATCGGCTGGTAGACTCAGGACAGGCTTCTCAGCCTCGGTCTTCTCCTCTGAGATCATTAGGGGCAGGGGCTTAGTTCCTGTTAGTAAAAGAAAACAGAGTGGCCTGTCCAACAGAAGCAGTTAGAGTGAAGAAAGGGGATGTAATGGCAAAACTTGGTTGTCAACTGGAATAAATTAAAACACAAGCTGCTGGTCCCTCCTGTGAGGGATGATCTTTATCAAATTATCTGAAGCAGGGAGACCCACTCTGCACTTTGTGGCACCTTCTGCGTGACAGCCCAGAGAAAAGGACCCTAAAGGAGGGAAATTTGCTTCTTAACTGCTTGCCTTCACTCTCACTGACAAGTTCATCTGTCCTGGGCTGCAGCGTCTGTCATGGATCTCTGAACCAACATTTTTGGAATTCTAAGGTAGTTTCTATGCCTTATTGGGACTGCTGGGACATCCAGTCTCATTGGCTGTATAAACTATAGGATTCTTGGCCTCTCCAGCATGAGATAGCTACTGCAGGATTACGTAAGATGTGTATCAAATGCCCCCAACAATGTGTATGTGTTTTTGTAGAGAATGTGTGCATGTGTGTATGTATGTATGTATGTGTGTATCTGTGTATGTGTGTATGTGTGTATGTATGTATGTATGTATGTATGTGTGTATCTGTGTATGTGTGTATGTGTGTATGTATGTATGTATGTGTGTGTGTATGTGTGTATCTGTGTATGTGTGTATGTGTGTATGTATGTATGTGTACATGCATTTGTATATATTCTGATAGGTCTATTTCTTTAGAGAATGTTAATTAATGTGAAGGTGAAGCAGGAGAGCAGTTGTCACCTTCTCTTTGTTTGTTTTAAGTACATTGTCAAGCTCTCTTCAAATTAAAGAATCTTCAGAGCCTGAAAATAGAGCAACAGCCAGAAGGCAGAGTATCCAGGGACAAGGACCATCCTCATCCTGAGGCATTTACCTGGGTTGGAAGCGTTGATGGATAGAGTACTTGAGAAGCAGGAGATAAAGCCCACAGTTTGACTAACATGGAGCCTAGCACAAGCTGGGATTCCAAAGGCATGAACTAAAAACCAAAACCAAGAGCTCTGCAACACAGAGGGAGGTCAAGGAGACTCCCCAGTATCGGCCTAGTTTCTAGGTGGAGATGAAACCATCCTTCCCCAAGGATCGTAAGCCATAACTGGGTCCTCACCAGGTGGTTCGATCTGAGTCCACTCTACCTACGTTGGGAAAACCTTCGAGTGAAGGATTTAGCTTAAGTAGTGTCAGTTTGCTGGCACCCAAGTGAAACTACTGGATTTCTTCTGAGAGGAACTCAACTTCAGCCCTCCAGGAATTTTGCAGAAAAAGTTACAAGGAAACTGATCAACTCACAATAAAATAAAACTTAAAACCCAGGTTAGGAAAACAGGGCACAATGAATACAAACAACAGCAGCAGCAACAACAACAAAAACAGAAGCAAAACCACAGAGTTTAGTTATCAGAAAAATCAGACATTCGGAATTCTAACAATGGTGTGTAATTGATTTTTTAAAAAACAAGGGATTGAAAACATATTTAAGGAACAATTCAAAATGGATTTGAAAAAGAATCCTAAAGGAACTTCATGAAACAAAACAAAACAAAATAGTAATTAACTTTAAAATTCAGTGGGTAAGAACTAAGTAGAAGGCATTGACCCTAAAGAAAAAACTGGTAAACTGGAAGGTAGAAATAAAGGAATTAATCAGAATGCAGCCCAGAAAGATAAACAAGAGAGCAACAAATCAGAAGAAATGGAAATGGATTAGAAAGGCCAGCATGCTTTGTTTATTCATTTATTCATATTCTTGAGATGGGCTCATGTAGCCCAGATTGGCCTCAAGCTTACTGTGTAGCCAAGGATGACCCTGAACTACTCCACCTCCTGAGTGCCACCATATCCAGTTTGCCCTGTCCTGTGGATGGAGCCCAGATCATCTTGCAAGCCCGTCACCCATTATTTTTTCCTCAGGGCTACATCACAGCCCTCGGGAAATAATTGGTAGAACGCAGAAGAGATACTAGCTGAGTTATTTTTTTTTCTTTTCTTCACAAAACAATAGGAGAACTACCGTGTTTAGTTCCAGACTTTATAATAATGCCTGAGAGAGATTAGAAAAAAATCCACACATAGACATTTAATAATAAAACTGAAGGATACAAATAAAAACACCTTAAAATCCATCAAGGAACTGTGCAGCCACTTTGGTGAGCAGTTTGATGTAACCTTACAGTGTTAAACATACTCTGCAATTCCACTGTCTACATATATACTTCAAAACCATGTATTTAGAAGTTAGAGGATTTGTGTTCACAGTAAAATTATAATATCAGTTTGAAATTGTAAGCAACCTACAGTCTCATCAACCAATGTACAAACAAACAAACTGCAGCATATCTACACAATGAGGAATATTATTCATCAATACAACCAAGGGAGAACTGACGTTCTATGTGAATAAGTATTCAAAGGGTTGTGCTTAGGTGAGAGAAGCCAGTCACAAAAGGCCATGTATACTGTGCACCTCCATTAAATGTGTGATACACAAACAAAAACATTTTTAAAAGGCCATGAATACGGTGCAATTCCATCAGTGTGTGGCATACAAACAGAATATACAAACTCAGACACAGAAGAAGAGAAGTTGCTAGAGATGATAAAAAACATTCTAATAGCTAGCAATTGTGTTTGCATAACTACATACATTAGGGACCACTGGACCATGTGCTTTAGAAAAGTGAGACTAGTGCATGAACTATATCTCAAGCTGCTATTGAAACAATGGTCAAAGTACGCACCAGTTACTTTCCAAGGACCAACAGTCCCAATAACTCTTTCTTTCTAGCAATGACAATGAGAGCCAGAATATAGTAGAATAATATTTCTAGTCTTCTGTTGACAGACTAAAACCATGTTCTGTAAGTAGTTAATCCTTATCTTTCAATAAGACTGGCCTTCTGCAGAGGAAGGAGGAACAAAGGTGCTATTAAGCACGTGGGTAAAGTAAAGCTAATTGTATCTGTCTAAAATCATTAAAACGACATTTAAATGTGACAAATATAGTGTGCAAAACAAAACAAAAAAACAAAAAAAAAAACCAAAACAAACCAAAATAATTTTAAAATTCGAGTTAGAAAAGGAGCTGGAAAAGGTAGGGGGACCTAAAGAGATGGCACTCCCTGTGGTGGAGACAGATTCAAATATGTTAGTTTTCATTGTGATAAGTTTAAATGGCCAATAACATGCCTAGTCAAAAAACAAAATTACATGCTGAATAAAATTCAATTCCATGTGTGGGTTGTTTGGAAGGGAGAGTCCTAGAACAAGGAGGCAGAAAGACCATGGAAGGAGAGAAGGGAAACTGAAAAGGAAGCTAAAGGGAGAGCTGGAGAGATGGCCCAGGGCTTGAGAGCCCTGGCTGCTCTTTCAGAGGACCTGGGTTCTATTCCTAGCACCCATGTGGTAGTCCAAAAACATTCAGTTCCAGGGACTGAAATGGTTTTTGGTCCCTGAGGACACATGCAAGCAAAACACCTATACACATAAAATAAAAGTAAGTAAATGTCAACAAAAGAAAAAAAGAAGCAAAAGAAAGCCAAAGTAAGTGTGTCAATGCTTGGAAAACGAGGCTCGGGGAATAATAGACCTCTAGTAAGATGACAGTCACTGTGTAGTAAGGACTCAGAGCAAGATGGAGGAAGAGCTATGCCAACATTCATCCCCTGATAAGAGCAACTCAGACCTCCATCAGTCAGTAACACTACCTCACAAGACCCAAGGAATCCAAGTGTGTGTTTTAACACACTTTAGAAACACCAAAAAAATGTTGTGTAGAGGGAAATTCAAGCAGAAAGTATGAAAGTGGTTTGTGGAGAAAACAATAAACTTTATTAAAATAGATTAACAAGGATCTAGGAAATGGATCTGTGTGGCAACTTTTATGATGGGAGAATTGATAGTTCCTGTATTGATAGACAATGCATATTCAATAAAATCCAGTCCATGTTCTCTTGGGGATTTCCCTGGAACTTGACAGTACATTCTTTTGTGTCGAGCAGAAGTCAAGACCAGCCAATAGTCTCCAGTGAAGACAAGTCGGGAGGCTTTTCTATCACATACCAAAGCATAGTGAAATAAACTGATGTGGGACAGGTGTGGCCACAGATAGACCAAGGCAACCAACTAGAGCTCTCTAAACAGAGTTCCCAATGTATAGATGGAAACTCGAAGATAGACTAATGTGGAAAAAGACCTGGTGTGGGGTCAATCAGTTATCCTTATGCAATAAAATCAGATTTCTCCTTTTACCATACATAGACATCCAGGCCAAGTGGAATAAAGACTTTAAAAAAAAGCAAAGACAGAAAACAAAACAAAACAACTGTTTTAAGACAAGTTAGGAGAGTTTCTTTATGATGTGTAATGACAAAGAAGAATTTCTTTAAGGAATAAACTAAGACATAAATCACAGTAGAAAAGTGGAATTTTCAATTCTGTTAAATATCTCTCATCACAAGGCCATTGCACATAACAGAAAAAATTCATAAAGGTGAACATGATATTCCAGTATATTAAATAAAATAGCCTACTGTCCAGCACATATTAAAGCTTCCTACAAACACACACACACACACACACACACACACACACACACACACACACACACGACATACAGCCTAGCAGAAAGATTGAAAAATAAGACAGAATGAAGAAAAGCAACCCTTACTAGTGTACATCTCTTTTCAGAAGTCAGAAAAATCTAGAATAGAACTATAATCACATGCAAACTAGTTAGGCAAAAAAATTAATTTTGATAAATCTGAATATTAATAAGGATGTGGTACAATGAAATCTCTAACTCACAGTTAGCAGAAATCTAATTTGGTATAAGCATTTTAATAAACCTTCAATATACCTCATAAAATTAACCTGTGGGCCTAGTAACTGTTCTATTGTTGTGAAGAGACACATGACCATGACAACTCTTATAAAGGAAAACATGTACCTGGGGCTGGTTTATAGGTTCAGATGTTTAGTCCACTATCATCATGGCGGGCAGCATGGCAGCATGTAGACAGATGTGTTGCTGAAAAATTGCTGATAGTTCTACAACTGGATCCATAGGCAGCAGAAAGAGAGAAAGCCACTGGGCCTGGCTTGGGCTTTTGAAACCTCAGAACCCTAATAGTGTCATTCCCTGGTGATCAAGCATTCAAATCTATGAATGTACAAGAATGTAACAGAAGGAGGATTTCTATGCCTGCCCTTGCTTTGAGTAATGACATGGAGACCTATATGTTTATTATAAAGTTTCTTGCACCATAGCTGGACAGATACTGAGCTATTCTAACCCAACAATGCTGGCCTTAAACTACTTCCCAGCCACGTATCCCATTACCTGCCTTCTTGGTCTTACTCTGGTCTCCATCTTCATCTGTGTCCCTATGGCAACTCCCCTGGTGTCTACCTGAGACTCCTTCCCCAGCTCTCTGAGCCTGGAAGTCCTACCTTAGCTTCTCCTGCCCAGCTAAAGGCTGATCAGCTCTTTATTGACCAATCAGGTGATGGAGGACAATGTTTTACAAAATAGTGAGTCTGGAAATGCATTATAATCATGACAACACCAAAGTCCAGACTGCAGCCAGATGTCGGGGTACAGAAATCAGCATTCAAATACACAGTGCATAAAATATCCCCCAACATATGAGCCTATGGGGCCCATTCCTATTCAAACCATCATACATATATATCTATTTAAATTTGTCCATTATTTGTGTCAGTATGTGGCTTAGAGAAACTACAGGCTTGCACTGAAGACACAGAAGAAAGTAACTAGCAACATTGTATATAACAGCTCTAACTGACCACACTTCAACTGTCTGTTAAGAGTAGAATAGATACATTTGTACATGACAGAAAAAGCGAACCAACTATTGCTGCCTGTATCAACATGGGAGAATTTCAGAAACCATAATAAAGATAAAGGGAATCAGGCCCCTTAGACTGCCAGCACTGCAATTCTATTAATCCAAAGAAGAAAATTGGTTCAACTAAGTCTCAAATTTTAATACTCTTAGTCAAAACTATTTTGAGGAGCAAGGAATGGTTAATACAAAATTCACATGATTTTTTATTTGTTTGTTTGGTTTGGTTTTGGTTTTTTGAGACAGACCCTCACTGGGTAGCCCTGGTTGGCCTAGAGCTGCCTATGCCGACCAGGCTGGCCAAAAACTCATAAAGATCCCCTGTCTCAGACTCCAGGGGATTTGGATTAAAGGAATCTGTAGTCTTGGCTGACCAACAGCTCTCTATGAAGACCAGGTTAGCCTCAAACTCACAGAGATCCCCCTGTCTCTGCCTCCAGAGGACTTGGATTAAAGGTGTGTGCCACTATACCCAGCCGCATGCTGATTCTCTTGCTAAGTAGAATGGGTTTGTATCATGAGGTACATTGAAGCCTCAATAACTGTGCCAGTAGTCTAGAGTTTAAAAATTCTGTTATTGTTTTTTTAAATTCTACATATTAAGATTAATGTATGCATATGTAATACAACCTCCAATTGGATAAAAACTCAGTTTCCTGTTACTGTGGCAAAGATTGAATGACACATGACATCTAAGAGATTCTCAGTGTGTGAATCTAAGACAGAACCAAAGGACTTGCCAATGGACCAGTACAGGAGGCGTGATGGAAGGTCACAGTGCACCAGGCTAGGGATAAGAGGCATCTTCTCACGGGCCCCTCACGTGAGAGGCAGATACCCTGACATGGGCTGGAGCTCATCCAGCCCCGGAGGAATCTGCCAAGCCCAGTGGGCAGATGCGTTGCAGAGGCAGGGTGTTTACAGTCCCTTAGCCTATCACTGCAATAAACACAACCGGCCAATAATTAATATATAAATGAGACCGGGGACACTATCCCCCACCCCCATGGGACTGTCACAAATCTGTGTGGAAAAAGATGACCCTCTTCACTGAATGCTTTTCTACACACCATGCCTGAAGAGATTCAGCAGATGTACTGTCATCACCTCTCATTGTTCACAGATCTCTCACAGACAAGCTGAGAGCCATGGTGGTCTTTTGGGGGGGGGGTGGCTAGGGTGGGAAGGAGGGTTGTTGTTGTTTCTGGTGTTAATGGCCTTCAAGTTCTTTTTAATGAGCCTTACTTGAACATCTGATAAGTTCAAGGCACTTTGCCAAACAAATGACATTGTGTGTTAAACTTTGTATTCCGAAAAGTTACCTCAATTTTTAAAAACATTTTTAATTGATTAAGTTATTTATTTACTTGACATTGAATCCAAGCTTCCCTTTCCTCTTCTCTTCCTGGTCCCTCCTTCTCACCTCCTCCCCCAACCTACCCCTCCTCCTCTTCTCCTCAGAAAAGGTGAGGTCTTCTTCCATGGATATCAACCAACCTTGGCATATCAAGTTGCAATAAGACTAGATGCATTGTATCTTCTTCTATTGAGGCTACATAAGGCAGGCAACTCTGTATTTTTTTTTTTTTAACAAATGTGATTTTATCTAGAAATAGGGTGGATGATCAACGTCTGACAACATCTTTAGGTTGAGCCTCAATCCAGTTCAAATGGTCTTCTCGTAAAAAGGGGAACTTTGAACACAGAGAAATACATGAGGACTGTCCAGTGGTTAAAATTATATTGACACAAGATATGGTACTCCAAGAAATTAGGAGAAAGGCCATTATAGACTAAGTGCTTGTGTCTCCCCCGCACATGAGGGGGAAACTACCCCTTAGGGAGTTTCTTGGAGCCATTCCTAATGCGATTAACACCCTTCTAAACAATGATCGCCTGACCCCTTCACTCCTTTGCCATCTAAAGACACAGTAAGATGGTGATCATCTGTGATCCAGGATGCAGGGCTTCTCTAGCCACAGAATCTGATGATTTCCGAGGGTAGACATTCTCAGCCTGCAGAACAACAGGACATACATTTCTATTGTTAATAGACTCCTCAGTCTACCGGCTTTTCTGACAGCAGCCAGAATGGCCCTAAGGTACAGGCCACAGCAAATTCTTTCCCAGTGCCCGTAGTGGAGCACAGCCCCCCAAGCACACCTTGAGCTTAGACTGTGGCTAATGAAACAGCCCCTCTATAGCATCACCAGCATCGCCCAGCCCAGGCTCACCTTGTCTTCTTACCACAACCCATAGCAGGAACAAACGGAAGGTGACAGTTTGCCTACCATGAGCTCATGGTCCAGTGCTGTCCTGACCCAAAAACAGGTGGAGAGGCAAACGAGTACCCATAGTGACAAGTATCAAGCTGAGCATCTCAGCTTGAACATGGATTCTTTAGGCAGAGAGGACTTGGTGCTTCGGATGATTTTTGAACTATAAAATCTGTCCAAGAGAGGACCACCACTAGAGCAGAAGTAACTATATACAAAGCAACAAAAGCAACGGAGAAAAAGGATATTTGGAGATGGGCAAAGAGTTTGGTATAGACAAAGCATAGGACCCCGAGGGAAGTGAGAATCCTGGGAAAATGGGCAAGAATCACATCTCAGGAAGCTTGCTTTGACAGTTCGAGGCATTTGAACACCAGGTATGGACAATCCAGAGAGTTTTGAAAATTAAATATGATAAGAGGAGGCCACCTTGAGATTTGTTCTTATAGATACAACTTTACCATTAATCTAAATGGAACGAAAGATGAATGGGATGATGATTGAGAGATGGTTATTGTATCCATCAAGACTGTACACTGAAGTCAGAACTCAGTTAGTAGTGGGAGTTGACCTGGCATGCAGGAGAAAGTGCCAGTTGATAACAGGGGGAGGGAGGGAGGGAGGGAGGGGGAGAGAGAGAGAGAGAGAGAGAGAGAGAGAGAGAGAGAGAGAGAGAGAGAGGGAGAGAGAGGAGAGTCTACTAAGCGTTTCTTGGACACTCTTCCTATGTTGAAGAATTTTCTAGTTAACGAGTCTGTCTGTATGGGATGAAGCCAAAAACTCTTTCCCAGTCTCCTAAGCTGAGACCCAGGCCTTGCATATCTGGTGCTGGCAGGACTTTGAGTTGGAAGACAGGGCTATGAAGAAGGAGCTAGCACATGGAATCTGTTCTAGGGTGGTGGTGGGTCACTGAGAGCAGCAGTCCTAGGAGCCGGTTCCTTCCCAGATTTGGTATGGGTCTGAGGCCACAGCAGGGTCTCGGCTGGCTGGCCTTGCTGCACAATTTGGGCCTTGTTTCTCAAGCTCAGCCTTGATGATTTAATAATAATGCTCTCTCTCTCTCTCTCTCTCTCTCTCTCTCTCTCTCTCTCTCTCTCTCCCCCCTAGAATACATTTTATTATTGACCTGATCTAATATCCATGGAAACTGCAGGATAATAATCAGCCGGGGGTGAGGAAGACGTTTGGAAGCAGACTCAGACACGGAGTCTTGCGTGCTCTGTGAATGATAGTGATGTCATCCAAGTTTGGACCGGCTGCGATAGGACAGCTAGGAAGCCAGTGGAAGTAATAAAGAGTTCAGCTTTCTCCATGCTGAATTTGAGTGTCCTTTGGGACCTACAGTCAAAGACAGTGAGAAATATGAATCTTGGTATCAGTAAAAAAGGATAAAAACCAATTTAGGGGTTGTCAGAATATATTTCCTTATTAAATTATTATTAATTCAGCTCTTGCATTGTGCCAGACAGTGAGGAAAAAGCTATGAATAAGACAAGACTCTGCTCTTATAATCCATTTAAGCTAATAGAATAAATCAGAAATAAGTAAACAAGCAATATAAAACCTGATTTGAGGAGCGATAAACAGCAGAAGGAAAATAGATCAGAATAGATAAAGAGTGACGCTTTAAGGTTAAAATAACGATTTTCAGCGTATCCAGTCTCTTTCTGGAATGGCACTTGGGTGAAGTTAGAGAACAAAGCCTGCCTAAGGTTAGGGACATGGAAAGGCAGTGGAATCAAAGAGCAAAACACATGCAAGGATAATAAATGCGGGACATTGAGTGTCAGAGTAAAGTGAGCACGGAGTTGGTAGATACCTCAGAGAAGGGCAGAGACCATGCCATGTTGTCTGTGTCGTTGACCACAATGAGGAATTTTTTAAGTTTGATAAGAGCCACTACAAGACTTTGGGTAGCCAGAGCAATGAGTTGACAGATTTCTAGGGCTTCCATGAGGCATCTTGAGGGGGCAAAGAATAAAAGAAAGTGGGAACCAAGGGAAGTGTTTCTAGTTTCTGGATGAAGGGATGACAGTGTGCTTGTGCACTAAGAGGGAGGAGCCAGTGGACACAGGATGTAAAGGAGAAGATTGGGCCTGGTGACCTGAGTCAGTGGGTAAGAGTGCTTGCTCCTAAGCCTGATGACTTGAGTTCACTCTCTGGGCCACCTCACAGTGGAAGGATGCAGCTGGCTCCCGAAGCTCTCCTCCAATAGCCACACATGAGAAGTGGCTTGTGTTCACCGAGTGCCTGCCTACACAAGTGAGTAAGCAAACAAATAAATGTTAAGTTAATAAAAAATGATGATGGATGGGGAGAGATTGAAGGGAGACTGGAGAACTGGATGAGAAAGACAACTTTTCCCCTGGCTGGAGAGAGATGCTAGTAGCGCCCCCACGAGACAGGAGGCACTTAGGAATGACTTTTGGGTTCTTCTTGATGTGGGAGTTGCGTTTTAGTGGGGGTGGGAATCAGAGGCAAAGAGACCTTCAAGAAACCTATAGGTCCCAGTAAATCTCTCAGCTTGAGTCCAACAAGCTGTCTCCCTCCTAGGTCCTCCCCCTCAGCATCCCTTCTGCAGTCCCACCTGCAGCCATGGGAAGCTCCCTGTCCAGAGTGAATTATTCATGGAATCTTTATCTCTTCTCTCTAGCAAAAGTCTTTCCCCAGGAGGTCTGAGCTGAGCCTACCACAAGTAAAACATAGAACATAGGAAAAAGCAGAAAGCCAAGGCAAGACATTTTAAAGAGAACTCCATTGCGAAGCCTGACAAATACTAAAGATGCTAAGTCAAGCATGATAAGTACTAAAGCTACTAAGACGAGTGAGCAGATATACACTATGTGTTCCATATTTAGGATTTAAACTTCTGCAGGGCAACAGTGGGAAGCAGTTTAGAGCAATGGTTAGGGTCACTGGCCTTGGAAGCCTAGGGCTAGCTGTTAGATCTCTTAGTGCTCCAGTGTCCTAAAATGTAAAGTGGACAGTGCAGTACACCTACCCCATCTGTTTGGGTGTTGAGGCAGTTAAAGGCTGAATGTATGTGAAGCCTTAGAAGGTGCTCTGGTTGAAAGCAGTTGATGATTGCTCTCTGTTGGTGTTATGTAGGAACACAGGCATATTGTAGAACCTCCATAAGACATGCTCAAGAAGAGACTAAAATATTTCCATAAGCACGCTGTAGGGGATAGCTCTCTGGGGTTAGAGGTTATTCTCTGATCTTAGATTTCTTTTCCTCCCATGGGGAAACTTCTCTGCTGGAGAGGCCTGCAGTGGTAGCCTTCGGACGAAGTGTGAGTTTGCTGAACGGGGAACTTCTTGACCACCATTCCCTGCTGCCCTCTTCCTTGTGATGCTCACTCTTGCCCCTATGGCCTGCACACCGTGCATCACACTCTGTGTCAGCTTCTTAAATTCCCCCAAGTTCCCAGTCTTTAGATGAGACCAGCCAGAAACAGTCAGACATCATTCTTCCTTTCAGGCAGGATTTGCCTTAGTGGAGAGGCTCTGAGCTTTTTTGAGCAAGCACACTCCATGTGAGGTGAGAGAGGGCAACGTGGATCTTTCGCTGGACAGTGGGGACAGTTGCAGGTACCTGGGGAGTCACTCAGGAGTCAGTGGGGACGGTTGCAGGTACCTGGAGCTCATCCAAAGTGTTTGAATCCCTTAAGAGAATTATGCAACATATTAGTTTCCTTCTCAATTGCTTAATGAATCCATGGTCAGAAGCAACTTAGGAGTTTATTGCATCTTGCAGGTTAGAGTCCATCTTCAAGGGAACTCACATAGGTGCTTGGAGGGAGGCACCAACCGAGGTCGTGGAGGAACGCTGCTTACTGGCTCTGCTCGAAGGCTCACATTCAGTTACCTTTCTTATATCTCCCAACATCGCCTGTTCAAGAGTGTGCATGGTCCCCAGTGGAATGGACCTTCCCATATCAACAACAACAACAACAACAACAACAACTGCCTGACAGCCTACAGGCCAATCATAGGCATTCTTCCAGTTGAGGTACCTCCTGTCATGAGACTCTAGTTTGTGTCAAGTTGACAAAAACAAACAAAAAAACCCCACCAAACACAAACAAAGAAATAAACAAAAACAAGCATCATAACCAAGAAGTAATTAAATTAATCTGAATTCTGAGTCCAGGATTCAAATTTTGCAGGATCTCTGTGCAGCCTCAGGCTCTGTGGTCTTTGCTGGGAAAAGAGAAGATCTTTAGTTTGGGGAAAAAACCCCAGCAAATCTCTAAGGCTGCTCCGGACTCCATACAGCCAAGTATTGTGCATCCCTTACAGGTATGTGTGGTTTGCAGCAAAACAAGCCAAAAAACTTCACAATGGAGTCCTCCACATTTCTCTCCACAATTTACAGTGTTTCCTGATGTTTCCCCCCCTGAAGTAACAGGCAGCTCAACACTGTCTCTGGCTCTCATTTTGAGGGTAAGAAGGCTGATTCTTGTCCGAGTACTTAGAGGCGTTGGAAGGGGTTTTTGTGAAAGGAGAAATTTCAACACTATCACTCGATCATTTCATAACCAAAGGAGAAGCCGGTGAAAAATTTGTGCCTTCTGGCTAAAGTAGCGGTTCTCAGCCTCCTAACCCTTTAATGCGCTCCTCATGTTCTGGGGACCCCAACCATAAAGTTATTCTTGTTGCTACCTCATAACTGTACTTCTCCTACTGTTATGAATCATAATGTAAATACTTGACATACAGGATATCTGATATCTGACTCCTGTGAAAGGGTTGTTCAAATCCAAAGATGCCGAGACCCACAGATTAAGGACCACTGGTCTAAATAGACAGATAGTTCTGCATAATGCATGGCTTCTCCCTAGATCTCGAGTTGGGATGGGGGTGGGGAAGGCGAGACAAGAAGTATAAAAGCTATCTGGGGACAACTGAAGAAAGCTACATGTAGATTGTACATTAGACTCCTGCTGCTTTGAGTTTGGGGTGTTGAACAGCAGCAGCAGTAGCATTCCCTGGAAGCTTGTTAGAAGTACTGAGTGGCCGCCCCCAACAGCAGTGATGGACATGCTGAACAAACACTACACAGACAACACTGTCACACAAATGTTATTTTTATTGCATTTCATAATGGTATCGCTAGAGAAGTGTGTGTGTGTGTGTGTGTGCGTGCGCGCTTTCTAAGAGGAAGAGATCAGAAACAAATCTCTAACTCATACCTCATACTGAAGGTGGAGCTTCTAAGGGAACAGGACCTCAGAATCTCAGATGACACAATGAATTATCTGGATGGAGTCATTAGCAACTTCTGGGTGCGATGGGACAGTAGGAAGGCATGCACTGCACCAGGAGGGCAAGTATGGTGGAGTTAGGCTAACCCTCACAGGAAGAGGGCCTAAGATCTGCAGGGATTTAGTCCCATTACAGACAAGCCATTTTAAACTGGGGGACAGTTTAAAATTCCTTCCTTCCATGCTTGCAATTCTTTTTTTTTCTCCTTTATTACAGCTTCACCACCATCTTTAACTTTAGTGTACTGGTGACAAGACAGAATGTCCAAAGCCCCTTGTGTGTTGTTGTGTTGTTGTGTGTGTGTGACGGGCAAGAAGCAAGATCTGCCCCTTGATGGAGACTTCTCCCTAGGTAGCAGAGTTACTCCAAGGGGTGGCAGACCCTAGGCCGGGGGGCACTTTGGGAAGTGCCTTGAGAAGTTGCTAATACCCAGTGTCTTTTTTTTAAAAAAATGTGCTTCCACGTTGTGCATCTGTATATTTTTGTGTTCAGTATTGAACTTTAGAATATTCTAGGCATGTATGCTCCTCGAACAGTTATAGTATTCACTTCCGTATTTCACTTTCTTTCTTTTTTTTTTTTTTTTTAAAGATTTATTTATTTACTTTATTTATATAAGTACACTGTCAGTCACTGTCTTCAGACACACCAGAAGAGGGCATCGGATCCCATTACAGATGGTTGTGAGCCACCATGTTGTAGCTGGGAATGGAACTCAGGACCTCTAGAAGAGCAGTCAGTGCTCTTAACTACAGAGCCACCTCTCCAGTCCCACCCGGTGTCTTTAAAAATGTCATTGTCTCAGTGGATCTGAGTGCTGTGTTCAGGGTACATAGCCTTTGCCGTGACCTTCCCTGTAACTGTCACATCCCATAACAGGAAGTGGTGGGGATGAGCCTTCCACAGCCTCATCTGTCTGCGGTCCTACAGGATGTTGAGTCATGGCAGGGAATTTATTTCAAATAAAACCCAGCATAAAGCAAGGGCTGGAGGAAGGTTCTCCACCCACCTCTCGTTCCAAATTCCACTCAGGTTTGGAACAGAGCTGAACAATTTTCATTTTGAAAGATGAAAAGGTGGAAGAATTCGGCCTCTTTTTGCTAACAGTAGAGAAAGATAAGCATCTCTCTCCAAAGGTACGAGGTCATGTTTACTCTTCTGGAATTCTTGCCGGTTGTTTTTGCAGCACAATGCTACCCATGAGGCCTAACCCAAGAGAACCAGACATTCCCGACTGACTCAAGTAATTCCGTCTTCTGAATGTAACCTTCTGGCACCTCTACCGTTTCCATATTTGTTCCAGTTTTCATCACACCCTGTGATGCTGAGTGGCAAGATCAAGAACAAGAGGCTTTCTTGCTGCCCGGCTGGCTGGTTGCCTACCACCAGACTGCAGATATAGGGTGCAGAGTATCTGCAGTGAAACAAATATTCCACTCGAGGATGTCGTTCTTATCCACATATGAGAGACAGAAATGGTTTTGTGGATTATTTTGGTGATGGGACATCTTAGAAATCAACAAAAAGGTGAATTCTTAATTGGCAATTATTGAATGTTGATGAACTCATTTCTGCCTGATTAAGGGAGCCATTAAAAATCCCACGCAAAACTGTCAAAATATATCTTGCTGTAGTTACGAAGGGAAAGAAAAATGACAATATGGATTGTTAAGCTATGTGACTTTCAACTTCAGAGCCATTTGACTCTTTTCTGAAGGCGAGTCATGATGTTTTTAGAAACCACAAACAGTAATGCTAAATCCTTTCCATTTTTCTTAGGTGGATGCAGACACATTCGCAGCTGGAGCTGGGATGTCTGTGTACATGTGATGCAGCATTGCTGTTTAGCATAGCTGTTTCTGTTCTCCAGCTACAAGAGACAGGAGACTTTCTGAGACTGGGGAGAGAGCCCTTCCATACCATATCTGCCCCATGCGGGCCAGGTTCATTAGACTTTGGTACTCTGTGATAATTGCCCCCTTGCCAAACACACTCCTCTGAATTATTCCATAAAACACACTTGATAAATGGCTTTATCAAGGCCATTGTGTCCTGAAGAACTTAAATTAGTCCCAGATGAGTTTCTCTTCAGTTAAAATAGATTTAAATAAAATGTAAGCGTAAAGCTGTTTCCATTTTAACGGCTGAAGCACATTCTGGCAACAAGCGTAGCACCTTCTTTAGACATTTATGACTTTTGTGTTTGTTGGACGCGAAAGAGACCTCAGGTGGCTGTATCTACTCCTTATATTTATGACTTTTGTGTTTGTTGGATGCAAACAAGTTCTCGATTTTCTATCTGTAAAATAAAACAAGAACAGCTGCTTCATAAGGCTCTCCGGGTGATTGAAGGAGCTAATGGATCCTGAGCATGGAGCACGCAGGGGCACGCAGGGCACGTAGGGCACGCAGAGGCACGCAGGGCACGCAGGGCATGCAGAGGTACGCAGGGCACGCAGGGCACAGAGGGCACACAGGGTATGCTTCTGAACGGTTTAGTCCCTTCACCTCAGGGCAGATAGATGCACATGGTGTGTGGGTGGACTTAACTGTGTTAGTTTCTGTCTGTTTTCAAATGAACATGCATTGTAAAGCAATGGATTTTATCAGTAATTCAGAGGTGTGCGTGTGTGTGTGTGTGTGTGTGTGTGTGTGTGTGTGTGACCTACCTTTTAGCCATTTACCTGGGGGTATGGCTTAGTGGCAAAAGCACTGGTCTAATGTGCAAGATTTGATCCCAACACAAGATAAAGTCAAAGAACTAAAACTAAAGATTCATCTTAGTTTCTCTGAGGTGCCGCTCCCTTCCCATGCTTTCTCCACATTACTTCTTTCTTGCTTAACTGTGCAGGTTTGTAGAATTCGTCCTTGTATTGCGTGCCCCCTCCCTCACTGGCCTTCCTGTTTTGTTTTCTAATAATCTTACCCTTCCTTTAAGGCTCTTTCGAAATGTCCTCTTATCTATAAAGTCACCTTCAATTCCTTTAATACAAAAACAATCTCTAGCTCACAGTCATTTTCGTGACACTTAAAAAATGTAATTTTATATTTAAAATAGGGCCAATGAAGAAAAGCTGCAAAGGTTGCAGGGATGGCTCTCACTTACACCTTAGGCCAAGTTCCCTAATGTTCACATCTCAGCATGGAAGATTTGCCAAAACTAAGAAGTGTTACTTCAGTGTAAATGCTGCTCACTCGGGGAAACATCATGGAAGAGGAGAAAGGACTGTGAGAGCTGGAGGGAGGAGTGGAGTGGGGTAGAGGGTTGGTTTTAGAACGAGACAGTCCCGGTCTCAAATGTTTATGTTTACTGACAGAAGACCCACCCGAGAGCCAACCATCTCTATCTTACCGTGGGTGGCAGCTATTTCCCCTGAGACGTCACCTTCCCTGAGTATCCACAGGCAGGAGGTTTATGGTTGGGGAGAGAAGGAAAGAACATTTTCTTCAGTGGTATAACCCCTGGCAGGGACCACGCTTTTGTAAATGATCTTTAGTCAGCTAAACTAGGATATAATAAGAAACCACATAAAATAAAACGGGGTTGCTGGAACAAGTAGAGAAGGAGGAGGAGGGAGGAGGAGGAAGGAGGAGGGGGAAGGAGGAGGAAGGAGGAGGGGGAAGGAGGAGGGGGAAGGAGGAGGAGGGGGAGGAAGGGGGAGGAGGAAAAGCAGCAGCAGCAGCAGGAGTATCTGGGAAGAAGAGATCAGCAGGAGTAGAAGAACAAGAGCGGCCAAGGGTACCAATGCGATCAACACATATTTACCCATATGAAAGTCTCACAGTGAAAATGACTATTCTTTATTAATATTAATTAATATATGAATTAAAAATAATTAACTTTTGTACTTTTCATGTATATTGTAACTGCCTGTGGACTATAAACTCCCTGATGTCAGGCCTTGTGGTCCCAAGCTTATCCCTCTATAATATGTCCAAGAGTTTGCTTACTGTGGATCACAAGGTAGACACTTAAATAATGCTGCGGATGAAGGGGGTGATGGCCTCAGCTGCCTGCCTCAATCAAATCCTGTCTTTGTTTTGCCTTTTTTTTTTTT